>JACFYI010003845.1:315940-332629 GCA_014898755.1 Handroanthus guayacan
AAAAAATCATTCATGTAATGAAATTAAGAATATCCTTTTAATAATAGAATTTTAATACTTTACATATTATTTATTAATAATAATATTATTTATTTATTTATTTATTTACTTATTTATTTATTTATTATTATTATTATTATCTTTTTCTTTTTAATACTTTACATCAAATGGTATTTTGAAAAATTACTCCCAATCATCTATTATTTATCAATCAATGTAAACATCGTATTAGTTTTATCACACATTCAATCTCTCAAAGTAAACATAGGATTATTAATATTAAACAATCCCATCCCACACCCTATCATTTATTTTATCTATCACTCACTTATCCCATCAACTAAAGTAAACGAGCCCAAGTGTATCACTTATGGATTTCTCAATCCTATCCATAGCCTGGATTTTTTAACTAAAGACAACTCAAGCCCCATAGTCAAAGGATTGGCTACATTGTCTTCAGAGTGAACGAAGTTAAATACCATCACCCTATCAAACACAAGCTCCCTTATAGACTTCAGTCTAACTTGGATGTATCTTTTGATCTCTTGGTTAAATTTTAGACTTCTGATTTTTGCAATTGTGATGTGGCTATCACAATGCCTAGTGATCGCCGGAAGAGGCTTGCTCATTCAGCCTCCATCCCAATTGTATCCAAAGCCCATAACTATGTGTCAAAAGTTGACCAAGATACCAAAGTCTATCTTGCAGAGTTCCAGGAAACTTCGCCCCCACCAAAGGTAAATACATACCTAGTAGAGCCGTTACTACCAAAGTTTTTTGGTTATCCAATTAGCATCACATATCCCTCAAGGACAGCAAGGAATCTGTCACAATGCGAGACAAGAGACGTTGTACCCTTAAAGTACCGAAGTACCGTATCCAAACCCTCTCAGTGGGTTTTATTAGGACAACTTGTATACCTACCCATATTCGAGACAGCGAACGAAATATCTAATCTCAAGCCACTTGTCATATATTGCATGTAACACCATGTAAATTCCTTAACTCTATTAATAAAATTTTATCTATGCATAATAATATTTTCTCATGCATAAAAATACTTTCTACAATTTTTAAAATATTTTTCATGATTTTTAAATATTCTCTAACGAATTTTAAATTGTTACACTCATTCACAAAATTTGTTACATAACATTCTTTATTTCTCTTTAAAACCCAAATTTTTCTAATATTTTTACACCTTAAAATTCCTTTCCAAATTTTCAAGAAAATTTTAAAATTTTTTCCTTTAAAAAGGCCTCAAAATTCAACCAACATACACACATTGCATAAGGATAAATTTGTAAAATTTTCAAGTCATAGTTATCCACGTGTAATGAAAAAAAAGGCACATTTCTATTCAACCATTTGCACTCTAGTTTGAAAGAATTTTATTGGATCATTTTTTTCACAAAATCTCTTTATATCATATCCTCAAACCTTCACTTTACAAGTCACCCTCCCACATGACATGAGTGAAATTTCCTTAACATTCATTCTCATATGTAAGAATTTCTATTGCTTCAGTTTACCTTAAACTTGGCTTCACATTATTTGCCCACTTTTTACAAAATCTTTCTACATCTTATCCCAAATCCTATGCTATTATATCCAAATCTTTAGCCTCACAAGTCATCATCTTCATTGGCAAGATCTCTACTACTCATGTAAGGCTTCACACATTTGGAAAAATCCTAATTAGCCACGCTAATTTCCTAAACTAACATATAGGCCCATAACCTATTTTCTTAATAACAACCTAGCCCCTAAACTATTTTTTCTTTGCAGTTAAACCCTCAAACTACAACTATAAATAGAGGTAAGTTGTCTTCAATTTTCTTATCACACACACACACACACATACTTCGCACACACACACAAATACACAGAGTTTCATACTCCACTTTTTAAACTTAGAGATTAGTCGATAAGTCCTTCTAAATCTTTCATAAATACAACTTTGGAATTGAAAGAGGAAGGATCTTATGAAATTTAGAGAAATCTTTGAAGGAAATATGAGGTAAAATTTATGATTCTTTTCTACCGATTTTTTGTTAATTCAATTCTATCGATTTATTCATTTTAGAAATTAAAAACTTCTCTTTTTGCCTTTCTTATCCCTTTTCATGTCCCTATAGTTTCTTGCTAATGATTCTAACTATTCATTGATGAATTCTTCCCGTTGATTGTTGACTCGACTGTTGAAATTATTGATTCGATCATTGATTGATTCGATTGTTGGAAATATTGTTTCAATTGTCAAAGTTCTTTTAAACCTAAATAATTGAATGTTATTAGGCCTCGAGAAATTTCGAGAGGGACAACTGTGACGGTGTTGGGCTATTAGTGGGTCCCCTTGAGGGTTTTCTCATTATTGGACAGTTCTAAGGATGCTTGGAGGTAGTCTTTCCAATGAACTGGTCCATTGGCACGTGGTCGACCGTACCCATTGTTAATTGTTCTTCCCTCGAGCGGGCACTCGAGGTGGAATTGAGAGGGATAAGGATTGTTATATTATTTGAGTAATAAGGGTGACAGATCTACCAAATAACTAGTTCAGCTATGATTTACACTTCTTAATGATGATATCCATTGATTTTATTGTTATTGTCCTTTTCACTCAACTCATTTATCACCTCTTGTCATTCTAATCTACCCATAAATTTTACTAAATTCATTTAGAACTTACATTATCAAAATATTTTGCTGGTTATAACAGTGGAGAAATATTGTAATTAGCCTAGTGTACCTTTTCTTTTGTTGCAAATATGAAGAAATGTACATTGATAAGTTGTATTTTTAATAAGAGTTGTAGTTGTTATCTTTTATTTATGCAATAATATCATTGTAGTAGCAACTCGTTCTAGGGACAGAGGTTCGAGATTCGGGACGCGACACTGCAAGCTTCCAGTAATTTGAGAATATCTCAACTGAGACATGGGTACACCACTCTTATTCTTGAAAAGTGCCATGTAAGGATCATATGAGGTCTTAGCAATTCTATATTCTTTATAGCCAAATTTCTCAATCATCTTCTCAACGTAGTGAGATTGAGATAGTTAGTTAGTCGAATCAATTTGAGTCCAAAAATCACATTATCCTCACCTATATACTTCATTTCAAATTTACTTTTCAGAAATGATTTTGATTCATTTATTATTTCAACATTTGATCCTATAAATAGAATATCACCTACGTATAAGCATAGCACAATACAGTTATCACCCTTAACCTTATAGTAAATGCACTTATTATTATTATTGTCTATTATGAAGCCAAACAATAAAATAGTTTTATCAAACTTTCCAAGCCATTATTGTAAGCGCTATTTTTAATCAGTAAAGCAATTTAACTAGCTTAAAAAACTTCAAACTCATTTCCAGGAGCTGCAATCCCTCACTCTTATCCATATAAATTTCTTCCTCAAGATCACTATATAGAAAGACTATTTTCACATCCATCTGGTGAATTGGGAACATATATAGATGCCAATGCTATGAGCACTTGAATTGTAATCAAACGAGCTACAAGGGAATAGGTATCAAATAAATATATTTCCTCTCTCTACCTATAGCTTTTAGCAATTAGTCTAGCCTTAAACTTATCTATGGTTTCATCATATTTAAATGTCTTCTTAAAGATCCATATATATCCAATCGTAGTGCACCTCGGAGGGAGATTGACTAATTCCCATGTCCCGTAAAAGATAATAGAGTCCATCTCACTGTTGATAGCTTCCTTCCAATGCTTTGCCTCCAAGGAAGTCATAGTATCTTTGAATGTTACAGGGTCATCCTCAATATTGTAAGTGATAAAATCAGTTCCAAAATCCTTGAAAACTCTAACTCTCTTCGTAATATTTGGAAATTCACTAATTATATACATAAATATATATGCAATATATATACTATTGTTTTAAGATCGTTATTTGTTTTAGGGAATTTAACTAATAACCTAAATAAACACCAACAACAGAGTCTTAGAGAAATTAGGATTCTACGTAAGCTTAAACTCTAATTAGGTCAACCCAAAACTACTACAAATATACCTATAGTCCTGAAATTTACCCCAAAAGACAAAAGCTTGCAACCAAAGTTAATTTCCTTCTCTCTTTTCTTTTCGTCTTTTGTCATTTAAGGTTTTAACAATAGGATTATTGTTGATAGGGAATCAACTTCTATCAACTATATTTAATGTTATTGTGATATTCTTATTCGTAGATCCAATTCAGAGTGTCTAGACTGATAGTAGTAATTTGCAAACTTTTGGGTCTTACACTTAGAAGTGAGTGATTTCTATCTTTTATGTTTTATTTCGTTATGACGTATCTCTCGCTAAAATCTAAATAATTCTTTGTTGATGTAAGAAATTACCCCTTCTAATATATATGTACAATATTGAGAGCTATCTTTATCTTCCAAATACCATTCACATCCTAATCTTGTCCATTGCAAAAGAATAGAATTATTACTTCAAAATTTAGTGTAGAATTAATCTTATCTGTTATGCCATTTTAGAACATGTTCATGGAGAAAACACTTAACCATTTTTAGCTTTTCTTTAATGGATGGCTTACGAGCAGATAAGAGTAAATTGAAGATTTGTTAAGTCATTAAGTCGTCGTGAGATTATCGAATCACTGTCAAATCAAAAATTATTTTTCCTTTTAGTGGTATTTAAGATTAATTAAATTAGAAACTCTCAAAATAATAATAATAATAATAATAATAATAATAATAATAATTTAATTTAATTAAACTTGTGCTCTGGATGATTGGGAAATATTAGTCCGAAACCATGCTATGGGTTATAGTGCAAATAAGTTTTTGAACCCAACTATTGGGTCATAGTAGCAATTAAGTTTCTGAACCGAGCTACCGGGTTATAATAACAATTAAGTTTTTGAACTCACTTAACGGGGTTGCAGTTAAGAACTTGGCTAAGTTAACCAATTTGGTTTTTGAAAGGTTCATGAGCATGTTTAATTAATTTAAAAATTGTGAATTTGATAAAATGGACATCTTCATGAATAATATGTATTTTTCAATAATATGTTTCTGAATATGTTCTAATAATATGTCTTTGAATGCATCCTAATAATGCATTTCTGATATATGCTCTGTTAATATGTGTTTGAAATATTTTTCTGTAACATGTATAAGTTATGATAATATGACTTTGAAATACTTTTAATAATTGGGTTTTTGGAACTTCTAAATAAAAGCTTTCATCATCATCATCATCATAATATTGTGAGTTCTTTAGGGCATAATTTTGTATATATTAATCTATGCACATGTCATACGGTCCAATTTGTAAAAAGTTGGAAATCATTTACTAGGTAAAGTGTTGCTCACACTATAATTCTCAACGCTTTTTGTAGAAGACTTAGTTCAGGAAGGAGACGGTACCCTAGTCTGGGAGTGGTGATATTAAGTTGCTTCTTTTCTTAGTATGCTCTAGAATTATTTATATTTCTTTCCAATTACCAGTTGTTTGAGAAGAACGTTTGAAATTTGCTAGTTGTTGGATTAGATCTTTAGTAATAGGTTTTGGAAATTTAGTTTGTAATGACAATTTCATTAGTTATTAATCTCAATTTTGGATTTTAGTAACTTTGCTCAATTTAAGAGGCTGAATGTCTCTAGGCTCTTAAGCCCGAAGGCATTGTCGTGTTATCTTCCGATTTCGGACTGTTACATTTAGTAGTATCAAAGTCTAGGTTACGATTCGATTCAAAATTAAGTGTTGAGATTTTTTTAGGGAAACGATACACTTTAAGTATAGAGATAGAAATGTGTACAAACAGGTTGTCCTTTTGAGCTAATGCTAAAGGCACCCTGTCTCCACCCAATCCTCGTTAACTTGAGAAGAAACCCAAATAATACAAACATATATATATATATATATAAAGAGTCTTGCGGAAGAAAATGTATTGAGAACTCATCCACCTTTGATTGCCTCCATAAAAAGATAGAAGCCCACTTTCTCACCACCAATGACCCAAGCATTCATGCACACAATTTATATATATATATATATGTATATGTATGTATATATATACACATTTTGCTCTAATTTTCTTTTGTCAGAATTTTTAACCACATCTTCACATAAATTTGTCTCATTTGTTGTAACTCTAATACTGATGACCTTGGCTGTACACACATATGTATATGAGTTTAAAAAAAAAAAATCAAATAACTTAGGTTATTAAATTTAGCTACTAACTATAGTTGAAATATAGTCAAATAATTATTCATTTATTTATTGACTCATTTATACGTGATTTTTCAAATGAACTCCATACGTAAAGAAATGGAAAGTGCGAGTCAATTACCTAAAGAAACTATCGAGACCATAACGAACCTTCAAAGCCATCTTGAAGCCTACGTATGTAAGAATGAAGAACAAAGAATTGAGATAATGAAGATCAATCGTTATCTTTATTTTGAAGAAAAGAGAACTGATGAAATGGAGTAAAGTATCTTAAACTTTTGGTAATAATGCAAGTAAAAAGGTACTCGGACAAGAGGTAATCTATCTTAAGAGAGAGAAGGCCTAGCTAGCACGTGACAATGATAACTTGAGAAAGATAATCCATAACCTCCGTGAGGAAGAATCCGAGGAAGACTCTAAAGAAGACCCAAATGAGGACCCTGGGGGAGACATGAAAGTGTAGGGAGCATGTGATGGAATTATAGTAGGTTAGATTGTGTTAGATTACTCGTTAGAATGATTCTATTATTTTGATGGTTAGGATAACAAACTTCATCTTATGGCTAGTGTCTATGAATCTGATGATCATTCGAATATGCTTAATCTAACTAAAAAATCTGCTATATTTCCATGAATCTAAATTATCAAAATTATCAATATCCTTATAGAAGTCATCTGATCATTATTCACTCATCCACCTTTTAGGAAATAGGAAGTAGACCTAGACTTTGCACACAAAACCCCCGTTATGCAATTAATCCTGATAGGCAAAATAATCAATCATCGGTTAACATGCATGGGTTTCATACAACTGACCCTGAGATGCAAAATGAACAACAACCAACTAAACCTAACCCCAGCCATTCGAACTGGAATTGGACAAGATAACCTAGCGATTGCTATAGTAGTGGCACAAGCTATGCAAATCCACAACCAACATCAAGCTCCTTTAGCAAACCAACAACCTACCATGATAGGAACTAAGTTTCATTTTGAAGTGTTAAAGAGAGCTCAAGTACCCATTTTTGACAAGACACACGATCCTGAGGTAGTTCAAAGATGGCTTAAGGAAATGGAGGATAATTTTGACTTGATAGAGGTTTCACTTGAAGTTAGGCCAAAAGTAGTGGTACCTTTTCTCATGGGAGAAACAACTAAGTGGTGGGAAGATATGTCACCCACTATGCTAGCCGACGGCCCAATTACTCGGGCACGTTTTCAAGAGGCATATCTCAAATACTTCTTTTCCAATGCCATTTAACTTCAGAAGATGACGGAGTTTGATAACCTCACACAACTCCCGAATATGTATGTGGTGGAGTATTCAGCAAGAACCCATTCACTTGAAAGTATTCACCTGCTATTTTGGTGAATCCAAAACTAAAGATCCACAAATACACTAGGGGCCTGAAGAGCCAAATTCAATCAGCGCTAGCAATATTTGAGACTAGGGGTTTCGATAAACTGTTAGGAGTAGCTATATGAGCTGAGACGGACATACAGAGAAGGGATGGATAAAACAAACTCAAGAGATCAAGAAACAAACCAAAGCTTGTGCAAAGACCTCCAATGGAAGCATTAGTAACCCAGCCAACAAAAAGGGACCAACACTACCATGACCTCAATTCCCAGAGTGCAACTACTGTCACCGAAGGCATGGGGGAGAATGCTGGTCAAAGAATAGAGCATGTTTTCAATGTGGCCAACTAGGCCGCCATATTTCTGAATATCGCTTATCAAATTCAAGAGTAACTAGGAACCCAACTCCAAGACCAACAAATCCAAATCCAAACTTAAGACCCAAGGAAAATGCAAAAATATTTGCTATGACGCAAGAGGAAGAGAACAATGCTAAGGATGTGGTGATAGGTACGTAAAACTTTGAGGCCAAAACTTTTTATAAGGGGGGAAAATGTAATGCCTGGATATTTTCTAATTTTATATATAAATATATATAATATATACCATTTTTTTAGATTATTATATGTTTTAGGAATTTTAACTAGTAATTTAAACAAACACTAACAATTAAGTCATAGATGGATTAGGATTCTAAGTGAGCTTAAGCCCTAATTAGATCAGCCCAAAACCATTATAAGTATACCTATAATCCTGAAATTTATCCCAAAAGACAAAGGCTTGCAACCAGAGGTAATTCCCTTTGTTTTTATCTTTTCGTCTTTTGTGATTTAAGGTTTTAATAATAAGGTTATCGTTAATAGAGAACCAACTTCTATCAACTAGGTTTCATGTTATTGTGATATTCTTATTCGTAGATCCAATTGAGAGTGCCTGGATTGACAGTAATTTTCAAACTTTTGGGTGTTACGTGTAGAGATAAGTGATTCCTATCTTTTATGTTTTATTTCGTTATGATGTGTCTTTCGCTAAAATCTAAATAATTCTTTGTTGATGTAAGAAATTATCCCTTCTAAAATATTTGTACAAAATTGTGAGCTATCTTTATTTTCCTAATACCATTCACATCCTAATCTTGTCCACGACAAATGAACAAAATTATTACCTCAAAACTTAGTTATAGAATTAATCTTATCTCTTACGCCACTTTAAAACATGTTCACGGAGAAGACTCTCAACCAATTCTAACTTTTCTTTAATGGATGGCTTATGAGCAGATAGGAGTAAATTGAAGACTTGTTAAGTCATTAAATCGTCGTGTGATTATCGAATTATTGTCAAATTAAAAATTATTTTTCGTTTCAATGGTATTTAAGCTTAATTAAATTAGAAGTTCTCAAATAATAATAATGATGATGATGATAACAACAACAACAATAGCAGCAGCAACAACAACAACAACAACAATAATTTAATTAAACTTATGCTTTGAATAACTAGGAAATTATCAGTTTGAAACTGTGCTACGGGGTTATAGTAGCAAATAAGTTTCTTAACCCAACTATTGGGTTGTCGTAGTAATTAAGTTTCTGAACTGAGTTACTAGGCCGTAGTAGTAATTAAGTTTTTGAACCTACTTAACGGGGTTGTAGCTAAGAACTTGGCCAAGTTAACTGATTTAGTTTTTGAAAAGTTCATGAGCATGTTTAACTAATTTAAGAATTGTGAACCTGATAAAATGGACATCTTTATGAATATATATGTTCTGATAATGTGTTTTTGAATATGTCCTGGTAATATGTCTCTGAATATGTTCTGATAATATGTCTCTGAATGTGTCCTAATAATGTATTTCTAATATATGCTCCGTTATGATGTGTCTAAAATTTTTTTCTGTAACATGTCTTGAAATATGTTATGATAAATGACTTTGAAATACTTTTAATAACTTGGTCTCTTGAACTTCTAAATAAAAGCTTTACTAATGATGATGATGATGATGATGTAAGTTCTTTTGGGCATGATTTTGTATACATTAATCTAAGCACATTCCATACAGTCTAATTCATAGAAGGTTGAAAATCATTTACTGGGCGAAGTGTCTCTCACATTACAATTCTAAACATTTTTTGGCGAAGACTTTCAAGAAAGAGATGACATGCTAATCTGGGATGGTGATACTAAGTTGCTTCTTTTCATAGTATGCTATAGAGTTATTTGTATTTCTTTCTAAGTACCAATTGTTTGAGAAGAACGTTTGAAATTTGCTAGTCATTGGATTAGATCTCTAATAATAGGTTTTGGAAATTTATTTTGTAATGACAATTTCATTGGTTATTAATGTCAATTTTGGATTTTAGTAGCTTTGTTCAATTTAAGAGACTGAATGTCTTTGGGCTCTTAAGCCTAGAGGTATTGTCGTGTTATGTCCCGATTTAGAGGCGCGACACTCTCACTCTATCTAGGTCCATCTAGTTCTTCAGTTCAGAACTAGAACCACATGGATTAATCCCCACCTTTGTCATCTTTTCTACATGTTCAAGAATCTATAAAGATGTTAATGCTGAATCAAATGAAATGTCTGAGGCACTCCTGTCTTCATGAGAAAAATATCCTCAAAGAACCTAGTATCATGGAATTCAACGATTGTATTAACTTTTATGCCAGAAATTTCTAAATAATAACCAAAAACCTAAGCACATTGCTTGTTTCCATATAGCTTAAGAAGACCGCATCAATAGTCTTATGACCCATCTTTTTCCTCTTGTTTTTTGGAACTGGCACTTTTGCAAGATAGTCCCACACTCGAAAATATATTAAACTTGGTTTTCTACCTTTCCAGAATTCAAATCAAGTGATGTCCTTCTGTTTTGGAGGGACCCTATTCTAAATATTGCAAACCATATTCAAAGACTCTCCCCGTATATACTTAGGCAGTCCGAAATTCAAAAATAGACTGTTGATCATATCTTTAAACATTCTATTTTTTTGTTCTATTGTGCCATTAGACGAGGAGAGTAGGGAGGAATCTCTTCGTGAACAATACCAAAATTTCAACAATACTCATCGAAGGGGTTAGACTCGTCTTCATCTCTATTTGATTTTAACCATTTAAGTTTCTTACCAATTTATGTTTCAACATCAGTCTCAAACGTAATGAACTTTTCCAGTGCTTCATTTTTATGTTTTATTAGATTAACTTGACAATATTTACTATAATCATCTATAAATATGATAAAGTATCTTTTATGATCATTTGTTAAGATTCCATTGAACTTACAAATGTCAGTATGAATCAAGTCAAGTATTCCAAAATGTCTTTCAACCAATTGGTATAGTTTTTTTACTTGTTTAGCTTCAACACATACTTGACACTTATTATTGTGTTCAATATCATTTTTGGGGATTGGATTCAAATTTATCAGCTGTTTTATGGAACCAAAGTTCAAACACCCTAGACAACTATGCCATATATATTGGGAGACTCAACAATATTCACAAAGATAAAATCAGAATATTCAAATTTATTATTCATAGAAGAACTAAAATAATCAACTCTAATTTTAAACAAACCATTCAATAAATATCTCTCGCCAATAAATATGCCACAATGTTGAATTACAACTTTATTGAAATTAAACGAAAGCACACAACCCCCTCAACTAACATTGAACCTCTAACTACATTTCTTCGTATTGCTAGGACATGACGTATCCTTTGCACAGATAGTATGCACCCCGAAGAAAATTTCAGCTCTGCACATCTTATCTTGAGCACTTTGGTAGTACTAGAGTTCCCCATCGTCTTGAATTTTCCATTGATTGGCTGGTAAGACACGAAAGCAACTTATTAGCACCAAAAGTGTACATTTATCCCATTGTCTATTAAGTAATCAAACGGTACATGGACAGTTAAGATTTTGATTTTAATTGTAATGTGCCCATCAATAGTTGTTTCTAGAGCACTAGCATTGTTAGGTTTTCCCACAATTACGTTGACCTTAGTCAGTTTAGCAAACTCGGCTTTGTTCTTGGCTTTCTTGGAGGGACACTCCTTAGCCTAGTGACCCTTCTGTTTACAATTCCAGCATGGCCTATTTGCTTTCAGTTTCTTATATATTGGCTTTGGCCTTGCCTTTATTAGTGGCTTTAGAATTAGGGTTTACATGATTCACCTTGGAATTCTTTTCCTTGTTATCATATTTGCCTTTGGTTGGTACTTTACTGGAACATTGTGAGTTTGATTCTAGTGTTACTCTTCGATACTTATGGCAACTATAAGATCATTAAGAGCCAACATCCCTTTCTGATGCTTAAGAATTATTCCAAAATTGGAAAACTTATCCACAATGGACATGGCCAGAAACTTTTTAGGAAGTTTCATCTCAACATCAAAAAAAGAACGCTTTTGCTTACATATGTCTGTTCAGTTACATACTTGCTCTCAACCATTTGACACTTGAGGAACTTGGAAATAAAATATTTCTCGAGCTCTTGCTATTCAATATTATATTTTTGGTCCAACTCATCCCACAATGACTTTGTCGTGTTGGAATCAGAACAGTACACGTTGAATAGGACATTCGATAAAGTAGACAGAATGACTCCTTGACCAATTTGATCTCGTTTTGATCACGCCACAATTTCACCAATTTTAGAATCTTTATCAATTGGTTCAGGCCTATTCACCTGAATCACTAAAAAAAGGCCTTTATCGTAAGCCATATTTTCATCTGCTATTGCCAATGTTTGAAAAGCTGGCCTGAAACTTTTCTAGAAAGGTAGAAAGGTAAAAAGGTCGACTTTCGTCGACAACATAAAGATAATATCAAAACCACTTGCAGAATTAGATGCCATTTTTAGATATATAATCACGCTTTAATGCACAAAAACATTTTCTTCAAGATTATTGGCGAAAGAGATTTCGCAGATTGTCAATTTGAGTAATTAAGATCATATATAAAATGAGGCAATGTTATTAAATTAAAACGATAATTTTATATTTATTGGATCAAGGTAAGAGTATGATAACAAAAACCAATTCAGTTTTAAGAAACCAAGTGCATGCAACAGCACACGTTGGCAAACAATAAAACAAACTAACTCACTAAACAAGTTTATAATACTTATTTTACAATTCTGTATCGTAATAGAACTGTCACAGAATTGAATCACAAAACGTTCTACTATTTGCCTTGGAAAAAAGATTGTCCACTCACGGAGCATGGGTATTGTAACTCTTCTTTCAAGATAAGAGGGTACAGACACTTCACACCACATTGCACTAAAGCGTATCCTCGAACAATACTTAGTTTGCATAAATTAATGGTCCAAAAACTATGTAAAACAATAATGAGAGAGGCAGAGAGAAAATGCAAAAGTGTTTTCTATGTCGTGTTTTTCACTGCCAAAGTGACACTGTGTTCATAGGATTAGGTTGGGGAACACTGCAATAACCAACATAATGTTGTGATATAAATTCACACGTTTTTACATATTATTGCAAATCACAAAATTGATATCAACAGATTAATATTTAGTTTCAAAAACTTAATTTGCAACAGTCATGTTTTCCAAATTACAATTTGTAGTAAAAAGATCAGATTGAGACTTAAACAATTCATGATGGTAGCGTGCATGTGGTGCACCCCTTATGCGTCCCGTAGTTAGTACTTTAACAAGTACCTACTCTTGGATTGCGTATGAAGTGGTATATCAAATGTTAAACTTCCTATATGGGACAATGTACAAGTATAAAAGATAAGGTCCTATCAAAATAGTGGTTTTCTTATAGACTGATAAGTCCTCACACCTATATCTCAAGTCCTATGCAGGATAACCCTATCTCATACGTCTCATGCTTATTTGGTTCCCAGGTTTCACACTCCAAACACATATGGATTCAACCAAGATTAGCGCTAATCCATAGAGCAAGAGCATCTCTTAAGATGTCATTTAGATAACAACCCAATTGCTTTAGTGCCAATTACAAACATCTATCTAATGATCTTATGCCTCTTTGACGCTTTACTTACTCCATAATCCCATCACGAGCTCTTCATTTCATTTGTGCCCAAAGCCATTATGATCCAATCCAAGGTACTACTTAATAATAACTAGTTCAAACACATGTCAGCATCTTCATTTTCACCTTTATGCACTTCGCATATTAAATTGATTAAAGGATAATTACCTTTGAAGTTTGCCCTAATTTACGAATTCACCATGATAACACCCCCTGCATTTCAATTAGACAACTTTAAAATGTAACAAATTAATTGAAATACTATAAATAAATCTCAAATTAATGTAACAGAAGGGACATTATTGTAATTTCTCAAACCATAAAAGATATTTCTATAACTACACCAAACCTTAGGGGTGTTGAGGTGATTATCCCTTATTTAACGTGTTTTTAATTTGGAACATCATTGTTCTAGATTGATCTTCTTGGCTTGGTTGCAAAAGAAAAGGCCGTTGTATTATTGTGTTTTGTTTCATATACATGAATTGAGTGAACTACGTAAAGAGATAATTATCTTTGCATGTCTAATTCCAATTAAAATACTCCATGTGGCTAACACGTCATGCCATTAGAATAAAAGGTCTACCTATAATGTTTGAGTCAACTGGTTACACTTTTGGTGGTTTGATCGTAATGTATAGGGAGTGTGATTATAATTTTAAAAACCATAAGAAATGTTATTATAATTAGGTCAATCATACGGGGTGTAAGGTAATTATCTCTTTTTTGAAAGCTACGCCCCCACAATTGGAGACCAAAGTAGACATATACCTATTGATAATCGCAAATATCAATTGAGACCTTAAACCTCACCTTTTTAAGTCAAAGTCCTTGGTATATCTTTTCTTTCGTTTCTAAGTCATACAAACGAAAAGTAATAACAAGAATTTTGGCTTATTTTAAGGTAGGAATCTCTGAACACTAGTTGGGTTCAATATATTTTGTTCCAAACAAAAATGCAGATACGTAATTTTTGTCTTTATACTAATTGTCATAAAGCATGCCCGACAGTTTCTTGAATCATATGAGTAAATTTTCGTGCATTATAAAAGTCATGTACATATTAATGATTCTGCACTTAAAATAATTCGAAAGCAACGTTATCGTCATTAGATGCAGAAGCATGCTTATAAACTTTACCTAATTTAATCTAATAAGTTATAAAAACTGATTATATAAGGGGGGTTTTTTGTTTCTTTAAAATATAAAAATAAACAATTTAATTAACTGATCAGATACTAGTACTCGAACACGTTTGCGAATAAGATTATTAAAAGTTCAAGAAAATTTTATTCCCTAATTGGAGTTGGTCGATGATGGTGATCATGGGACATGGATTCATGTATGAGTATCCTAATAGATGGTTGTGACGTCAGAAACCATGGTGGAACTGGTTCCATCAAAATATTCACAATCTATATATGTTGTACTTTAGAGGAACTGGAAGATAATATTAATTATTGAAGTGATCAAGCACGCCAAAGTTGAGTAGATTATATTATGAAGGCATTCATAATTAGTTTTGATAATATGCTATATTTATCATAAAATTAATGTAGTGAAACAGAAATTATTTATTTAAAGGGATAATTCTCAACAATTCTTGAGGTTTATCATAATTACCAAAACACCACTTGATGTTTAAATAATTAT
The DNA here is from genome assembly GCA_014898755.1 of Handroanthus guayacan. Classification (NCBI taxonomy): domain Eukaryota; kingdom Viridiplantae; phylum Streptophyta; class Magnoliopsida; order Lamiales; family Bignoniaceae; genus Handroanthus; species Handroanthus guayacan. The sequence goes on from JACFYI010003845.1 coordinate 331,196, forward strand.
CATTACATCCCCTGAGATTTCAATAGTTACCATTACACCTCCTGAAAATTTTAAACATTACAAGTACACCCCCTAAATAAAGGGGTGTAAGTGTAATACTATGTGTTAGCCTAGGGGGTCTAACTGCCGTTATACATACATTTAAGGGGTGTAATTGAAATTATGCATTAGTTGCACCGCATATTAGGGGATGTAGTGATAATTATCCAAACATCAAGAAATGTTTTAGTAATTATAGTAAATCTCAGGGGTGTAGAGGTAATTATCCCTGATTTAGAAGCATAAAAATCAATTATGCTAGTAAATAGCCTATAACAAAAGAGCCGACGGGCCTTAGCCTAATTGGTTAGGGAAAAGTCTCATAGCCACAAGTTCAATTCTCCCCAAACACGTTTGGAGTATTTTACTCTCCTAAACAGTAGTTTGATTAGATTTTCAATTGTATAGTAGCTTGGTTAGAGATTTTCTTCTTAGTTATTGATTTCGAATATTATGAATTTAATGTATTTATGCTAAGAATTAGTCGTATCAATGGTCTTTCTCTAATAATAATAATAATAATAATAATAATAATAATAATAAAAACAAAAATAAAAACAAAATAGCCTGTCAGAAAAGAACCATGTTAATTACTACCGACATTCACGTACTGCAGTCTGAGCGTGACATCTACGGTCGCTTAATTGTTTAGTTACTATTAAGCGGATAATTAATTTAGTCAATTAACACCAAATCCTCTACTTCCAAACCATGATTTAGGTACCAGACGACGTCATAAATGTCCTAATGCTAAGTTTTGCCTTTTGTTTTTCAATAAAAAACATAGTAACATAATATTGAATTTATTCCAAAAATATACAATTTTTGATGTAATATATCTGTTAATATCTTCAAATAAAATTTAAATTTCAGAGATGGCAAACAAAAAATAATTATTTAAAATGACTGTTTCCTTCTTGTCTTGAAAAGCCGTATGTTATTTCCCTGAAGGTATTTTATTTAGATGGTGAGTTTTAACGAAATCTTAAATATAGTAATTCGATTAAGGTTTACATTTGTGGCCAATATGACACATCTCGATGATAAAGTTGGCATTTTCCACAAGCTTATTAAATTTCTCAATTAAGAGGCCTAAATTAAGTGCTTGAATGGCACATAAAATGAGAAGGTGGTTTCAAATTTGTGTTTCATTTGAAAAATATTAAATGAAAATTGTTATGTGCATGTAAATATATTGGAATTGAGCTCTAGTGGATTAAGGGTTTGTTTTTGTTTTTTTTTTTTTCCTTCCCATATCTAAAAACAAAACAATTATCTACATTGCGTTAGATTTGGGAACTATTTAAAATAAATATTTCAGTTAAAAACTGGTAAAATTAATTAAGCACGATAGTCTTTCAATAAGGATGAGGTGCAATAATTTATCTACCGCAT
>JACFYI010003845.1:332801-351722 GCA_014898755.1 Handroanthus guayacan
GTAAAACATAATGTTTTTCTAGAATTATCTTAAAAACTAAGCGTGACTTCATTTTAATTCATGTTTTCTCTCTTTGACCTTCTATTTAAGTTGAAACTTTTTTCATTGGAAAAAAAAAAATAAAAATAATAAAAATAATAATAAAATTTTTCTTCTCCTTTTCTTGATATGTACGCTCAGGAATGCGAACAAAATCACTCGCATGAACATTTTTCTCTGTAATTGCAAAGATATCTTAGCAAATTAATTTATTATCGAATACATACTTTTGTATATGATGATCTTTACTTGTTTATTAAAAAATTTATTATACATTGAATGTTGGTCTCTTTAAGTCAATTTCAGCAAGGACTTTCTTCTTCATCACTAATTGTTGCCAATCAGCAAGGACCAGCGAGGAATGTTATCCGTCGCTAATTTTCGTAGTGAAACTAGTGTTTTCTTGTAGTGAAATTTTACAAATAATTTTATAGTTATGTTATATCGTGTCATGTTTATGCACATGCATTCAAAATAAATTTTTATTCATCATTATATCATACAAATTAATCAATTGAACGTATATAATTATGATGATGCTCAATTGGGTGAGCTTATAAGAATTTAAAAAGTGTTTGACAAATTATTTGGAGAAAGTTCTTATGCGCTTGCAAAATAAAATGTCAGAATTTTCTAAACTCATTTAGGAAAAATAAGAAGTTATGAAGTTCTTAACTTATTAAAATCTTAACATGCTTACTAAACTTTAATTATTTTAATTAATTATAAAATTGTCATTACTGTATTCAAAAACTTCATCAAATTATTTTTAAAATAATATCGAATAAGATATTTTAAATAAGTTTAGCCCAAACTCTCTACATATCATCAACCAATCAATCAATCCATTACTTATATATGAATCTACTATATATAAAATATAAATCATCATTTATCAATTAATCAGATTTTAAACTAACAATATATAATTAATTACCAGTGAAGGTAGACAAGTGCTGGTACAACGAACTTCAATACCTCAGAAACAAGGATTGCAACAGCTTCATATATATGTATGTATGTGTATATATATATATTTCAACTATAGTACTTTTTGCTTGTTAGAATTCGTATTGTCCCATAAGTTTCCTTATGGATTTGTAAGAAATTATTATATGGAAATTATTATATGGATTAAAAAAGAGCAAATATTTTATCTGGTAAATCTTATCTAGATGTGGGAAATCTAAAAATTCTTTAGCAAGTCTTGTAGTTGTTGTATTCAAATTACTTTCAAAATTACGTGACGAAAATAGCTATTTCCTAAGAAAATAAAGAAAATTTCATGTAATACCATTTTCCAAAGACAAGTTTAGGAAACATTTATTTTTTAAATGAGAATTTCTCCTTTTTCTCATATTACAGGACAGTAAACAAAGCTGGATTTATACAATTCCAAAATGACTTAATTATTTAATTTCATAGAACTATATAGTATAACATTAAAATATATATATATATATACTTGAAATCTCGAAAACACCCTTGGGAATACCCCGACAAGACACCATCCGTTGGGTTCGTTATTGCTTTTTATTTCCGACTGCAGAAGCGGTAGTTCAGTTGTGCCAACAATCACTAATGGCCCAGATAAATTTCATAATCTAACAGACGGAAATTCATTTTTCTAAATTAGATTTATTAAAAATAATTAAAAAAATGTATAAATATGCCATTTGTTATTCCCCGTCACCACAAAGCGACTTTTAGTTTTCTCCTTCTCCCTCCCTCCTTCCCTCCATTCTTACCTCTCTCTCTCTCTTCAAAGAAGAACAGCCCTTCACAAGATTCTTATGCAACCTTTCTTCCCTTCTTCTCTCCTCTGTTTTTTGCTAGGCTGGAGAGGGGAACGAAAAATCCTTTCAATTTTTTTTTTCTGTTTAGATTTTTCTGATCATCTTCTGGAAAATATTTAGACCAACCAAACGTAGAATTTGTGTAGACCTTCTATTTTCTTTTTCTTTTTTTAATTTTTTTATTTTCATTACGCTTATTGATTGACGTTTGAGCATCCCTGTATCTCCATACCATAGCCATGGAAGTTAAAGATAATTCCAGTAGTACGTATAATTTTATTCATGCAAATTTCCCGTTTCCCTCGAAATTTTTATTACTTTGTGTATAAATGCAGGAGGCGAAACAGTTGCAGATATCCATGAGAATGAAGATAAAAACGTTTCAGAAGATGCTGCGAAGGAGGGGGAAAACAACACTGAATCAAAATCTTCCAAATGTGTCAAAAATGGAGAAAAACAGGAAGAGGGCAAAACAGAGTCCTTCGAAACTCGCACGAAACAAGAAGAAATTCAGGAACAATCATCTCCACGGGGCGTTTTGGAGGCACCGACATCGGGTTCGGGTTCTGATTCGGACAACAGTAGCAGCATGGACCGAAGCAGCAGTTTTGGGAGCAAGAAGTCTGCGGTGGAAGCAGAGAGAGGGAGTGCAGGGGAATTTAGTTATGGCAATCTGCATTGGAAGAAACTGTTTGGACAGGTAAAGAAGACATCAGTGTGGAGTCTTTCGACTATTTCGTTGCTCGGAGGGTACGGATACGACCTGTCGAAGAAGTCGAGGAAGAAGTTGGGAAGGCACACTAGTTCAGGGGATGCCATTGATTGTGGAGATTTTATTGTGCCTAAACCATCTTGGAAGAATTTTAGTTATGAAGAGCTTAAACAAGCTACTGATGGTTTTAGCCCTGGTAACTTCCTTAATCTGATCCTTTTTTTCATCATAATTTCATTATTTTTATGGGGTTTCATCCATTAATTCCATAATGAAATTTATATTATTTTGTTGTCAGGTTATTATAAGCTTAATATAAGTTTAGGCTTGTCATCTATGAAGTTTGCACTATTATATGCATAGGCATGTCATCTATCAATTTTGAGTTATTAGGGTGGCGTTTTTCTAACTTATGATGCTAACTTCAATAAAGGGTTGGTTGGATATCAATTTATAAACAAGTGGCTACCCCACTTTTACAGTCAGAGACCTTCTGCACTGAAATAGCCTTCTCCTTTGAAGACCAAGAGAGTCAATGGGTAGGTATTATTTAATATTAAGATTTAATTTAACATTTGGACTAATAATATGAAAGTTCATGAAAAACAAAAATTATTATTCACAAACCTAATGTATGTTTTGGTAGCATATGATAGACTTCATGAGTCTTTGGGTAGCGTACCATAGACCTAATGGATATGAGTAGCATACAGTGATACCTATTCCATTGACTCAACGGTCCTGGTTCCTAATGAAGGGTTCTTAGTATAAGGTATTTATTGGGCATGGACCTGGATAGAGTAGGGTGTAGAAAGGCCTACTTTGATTTAATTCATTTTGTACGGTTGGCAAATGCAATCATAGAACAAGAAAATAATGGTGGGTAATTTTGATTAAGGAGGTTTATTAGTTCTAATTTTGAGACTAAATCATTTTTCTTACCGTGATCCAAATTAGTTTAGGTATTGTTTACTAACTAACTGCACAAGTTGTATGTTGGCCTTTATGCGTTCTTATAGAAAAACTAGGTACATTTTTTTTTTGAGATATACATGAGATAGTCATAGTTCTAATTAAAATATTTTCATTAATTTTAGGTATTTATCTTGTTAAACTTATAAATCTTGCCAATAGTAAAATATTGAAAGGTATAGTCTAAAAAAATTGGTTAATCGTGCGTCTAGTTTTGACTGCTTCTATCTATGGCTGCTGCAGCTTCTGTTTGAAGCCAGCAGAAAATATTGCTGTTTCGATTTCCCTTCTAAATTATTTCTCATAGTACTAACTGATAATTCAGTGTTTTGAAATATATTTGCATAAATCAAGCCTATATATATTATAATCCTCAAGTAGCATCGACCGTGACATCCAACTAACAGATGTGACGATGAAACTGTTAAATGCAGTCAAGAACTGGCCTTAAGTTAAACCAGTACCTCATGGCGGCATGCCATCAAGCATTGAGATAAAAATTAGTATAATGACTTGAATCATTGATTGGCAGTCATGATCATTGAACTTAAGTTCAACTTTTGTGCATGGTTTTTCAAACTCTATGTACTAAACAGGAGTCTTATTGAATATGTTTACTGTTTCAGAAAACAATAGATTTGTAACATTAGTTGGCCAATCTAATTACATGTCCAATCTTGACCATGTTAAGTACACACAAGATAAGCATGTAATAAACTTCCAGCTGTATATGTTGTGTTTTATCTGTTAACTGTCTGATCAAACTCTTCTGCTGTATTTTGCTTAGATAAATTGATTGGGAAAGGGGGACACGCGGAAGTGTACAAAGGGTGCTTAGCAGATGGTCAAGTTGTAGCAGTAAAGAAGATAATAAAGGAAAAAAAGAACGATGAGGATAAAGTTGGTGATTTCTTGTCTGAACTCGGGATCATTGCTCACATTGACCACCCCAATGCTGCTAAACTGATTGGCTTCAGTGCCGACAGGGGTTTGTTCCTCATCCTCCAATTTTCTCCACATGGAAGCCTCGCCACTGTACTACATGGTGATGTGTTTTACTTGAATTGCTGCTAAATTTGTCTTTGAATTTCTGAGAAATTGATCAAAATAATGCACTAAATAAGTAGGTTCAAATTCAAACGTTAAATTTCAAAGCATAGAAAAGAACATCACTACTATATTGGATGCAGAAGGACAGAAAATTTTCTATGCTGCTCAACTGCAAAAAAGAATAGTAAAGCATGTTAGATAGTGTGACATTTTTGTTAATGACGAGGAATTTAGTATTTCAGGTTCTGAAGAGAATCTGGAATGGAAAATTCGATATAAGGTGGCAATTGGGATAGCTGAGGGATTGCAGTATCTGCATTATAACTGTCAACGACGAATAATTCACAGAGATATAACTGCCTCAAACATATTACTCTCTGAAGATTATGAAGCTCAGGTTCGTCTTCGTTTTTCTTAAGTGGAATAGGAAGGAATGCTCTATGTTAGGCCTTGATCGATATGTATATGTTGAATCTTATGTAGATATCGGATTTTGGACTAGCGAAGTGGCTTCCGGAGAAATGGGTTCATCTTGTTGTTTCTCCAATCGAAGGCACTTTTGGGTAATAGCATGCAGTTTCATTAGCCTATTGCAGTCATTTACTTGTGTTCATGTCTATCGAAATAAACTTGTGACTTATTTGCTTTTGTCAAAACCAGATATATGGCTCCAGAATATTTCATGCACGGGATTGTTCACGAGAAGACTGATGTATTTGCCTTTGGGGTTCTACTGCTTGAGCTCATAACAGGCCGTCGAGCAGTTGATTCCTCTAGACAAAGCCTTGCGATGTGGGTATGATATAGTTTACTCTTTAAGTAGATAGTTTGGTTATCTCCGTTTTCTCCTTTCTTTGCACCATTGCAAATTTGCACTTGTGGTTAATTCGCATCTGTATTTTCTAGGCGAAACCACTTCTTGAGAAGAACAATATGAAAGAAATGGCAGATCCTCAACTAGGAGAAACTTATGACGCTATAGAAATGAAACGTGCCATGTTCACAGCTTCGACATGCATTCATCACTTGCCTAATATGCGGCCAAACATGAAACGGGTACAAATTAACACAGAATCTCACTTGCTCTCCTTCAAACTCATAATAGCCTCAAACCTTACATACATGTTTGCGCAGGTAGTTCAGCTACTAAAAGGCGAGAATGAAGGAATAGACATGAAGCAAAAATCCATGGGCGGGAGAGCATTGCTTTTGGAAGCTTGCGACTTGGAGGAATATACTTCTACTACTTACCTTAAGGACTTAAATCGCCATATGGAACTAGTTATGGAGTGAAACATTTCATGAGTTCAATCTCGATAATCTTCCCCAGGCGAGCAATGCTGTGACTCGGCCGCCATAGGGCTGCTGCATATGCACTTTGTATATATCCAAGGTTGGAAGTATTTATGGTCTTGCAACGTGTGCTGTTCTCAAGATGGATCATCCTTGTTATGAAGAAAGGCTTGAAGTTCATGAGTGTTTTTCCTTTTTCTTTCTTTTTTTTTTCGATTTTTTTATTACTTTTAACTTTTAATTCTTGCCTGAAAGCAGCAGCAGGAAATGTGTTCTGTACAAAATGTAGGAGTAACTGTAACTTTATTTTGGTTGTTTCTGTACCTTTATTTTGGTTGTTTCTACTGTTTGATCTGGGGATAATTATTGTTTGGATCACGAAGTCAAATTGATTAAATGAAAACTCAATAGATTAGTGGGATAGTTATTGTTAGCTGTCATATTTTAAATTTGTTTTGTTTTACAGCTTTGCTTTAAGATTAGATTCCTTTTTCCTGTGAAAGGACTAACAATTTGCATTAGTTTTCTTCTTCATATTTCTTTTGGTCTAGGTTTCTCCATGGCTGCTCTTGACCATTTGCTGAATCCCTCAAGTCCTTTTTATCGACATCCAAATGAGAATCCGACATCAGTTCTTGTTTCTCCAGTTCCAATGGAACCCAATTACCACTCCAAGGTTAGAGCCATAAGCATGTCACTTCAAAAACAAGCTCCAAATTGTTAATGGCGCCATAAAGATTTCGCTACAATTGATACTGTTTTTTCTCCTTTCGGGAGCACTGCAATACAATGGTCGTATCATGGGTTTCTCGATCTTTATCTGCCAATCTATCGCCCAAAGTATTTTGTGAACGGATACTGCCTTTGATGCGTGGAATGATCCATGGGATTGTTGCTTTTCGCAAGGAGATTATTGGGTATATTAGGTGCTGGCGAACGGATCACATTTGCACTTCCCTCTTCATGTTTACTGATCATCATTCTATTAGTCCTGTCAACATCTGACTTCCTAATGGCACTCATTTGGCCACACCATTCGTTTCTCCACTGATTTTGTCTTGGCTTATGTTCTTTATATTCCATACTTCACATTTAATCTCATTTCTATTTTCTGTCACTAAGCTCTCTTTCATTTAAATTGTTGTCTAATTTTTCAAGCTTCTATGTGCCTCATACAGGACTTCCAAACGTGGAAGACGATTGGTAGAGCTAAATTGAAAGGGGGCCTTCATGCCTTGACCAAGCCTGTGATACAAGTCACTCCACTATCCTTAATTCCTTTACTCAACTTGCTCTTTGGCACTATATCCTTGCTCATGCTTCTAGCTCTACTATGCATGTGTTGACCAAGCATTTTCCATATGTCTCATGTAGTACTAATCATGTTCCTTGTCATCCATGTAAATATGCAAAAGAAAGTTACCCTTTCCTTAAAGCACTTCTCATTCTTTACAAATATTCAATCTTATGAACATATTCAAAACTCTATAAACACTTGCTCCAGTGGCACGCTCTATGTGTGTGTCTAAGTTTTCTATTATATAAAATTAGAAATATTTATTTATGTTCAATAGTATCAATTTTTCTTAATTTTTTAGATATTTTTACTTGAATTTATTATATAAAATAACACGATTGAAAAATAAATTTGAAGAGAATAAAGTTGGAAAGGAAAAAATATAATTGGAGAAAAGAATAATTAAAGACAAAAATAAATATTAAAAAAGGCTAAGTAAATAATAAAAACTATTTTACGTTATCTTTTAAAACTATCTTATAATTATCTTTTAAAATAAGGTTAGTTTTGTCAACTCATTTTAAAACATACCAAAATAACCACTAAGAATCTTGTACTTTATATATAGTATAGATATAGATGATAGAAACTCAATTTAACACAAAAAATTTAAGTAATTCGAACTAATAATGGTGTCGAATTCTCTATGCCTACATTCCACAGTAGGAAAGGCACAATTCATTGAACCAATTGTTTCAGAAATTCCCGAACAAAATGGCGAAGAGAGAGCATGAACACATACTACGCATAGCTAGGGCACTCCTATTTCAAGCCAAACCCCCTACAAAATTTGGGTTCTTTGCAAGGACACTAATCTAGGGATAAACACCATACCAGTTAGCTTCTTAAAGAGAAGTTGAACCAAGCTGAATACAGGATTAGGTTCAAGTTCAATACAGGATGGTGTTTTATCTCCTATTCCATGTATTTAAATACATGTCATGTGTATTGCATTTATTACTAAATATTTTTATAAGGAAATATTTAATACACGTAGGATGTATTTAAAAGCATGAAATAGAAGATGAAGTATCAATTGGAATAGGAGATCCCATTCCCCAAAATTTGCTTACGAATTTATGATATTCCCGATTTATCAAAAAAAAATGGAAAGGAAAGAAGAAGAAGAAGAAGAAGAAAAAGAAAGAAAGCTCAATACAGGATGAAGACCATAGCTGATGAGTATCGAAGTTAAGCCAAACTAATAGTTGGCGACTATATAGATATATTTGAAGCTGAAACCACACAGACAGCTGTTTTAAGGCAGATCAGAGTTTTGAAATTAAACCCAAAGTTTATCGTACCTTTTCGAGTGACTAAATGATTTGGAGATGTAACCTACCAATTGCAGTTATGCTTGGAAATAAAGTTCATCCAGTGTTTCATATTTTATTGCTTAAGAAAAGACTGAAAAGTTTTGAAGATGATGGGAAAATTATCCTGCAGCCGCAGCGGATTCTTGCTAGAAGGATAGTCAAGGGAAAAAACGTGCCAGGCAAGTCATCAAATTTTGGCCTAGCGGGCACACCTCTCCTAGAAGAAGAAGCAAATTAACATAATTACTACTCCATTATCCAGAAATATCCAGAGCCCTTTTTAAGGTTTAATGTTTGTTTTTCTATTGTTATTTGATATATGTGTACTAACTATATCATTCAAACGTACTATGTGCCTAAAAACCGTACAAAGCCTATCCAACGAACTGCATTTTTTATAAAAGAACGTTCAGCTTACCCATACTCGTGTCATGTACTGTAGAGTAACGCAAATTCGTTGACTATATCAGGCTGAGGAGAAATGGAAGACTTGATGACGACCTCATAAACCAGAAGACATGAGATACATGAACTACCATTAGATAATAGATCCACCGTGTCATCTAAGGACGAATTTGCACGATTTTGATATGCTAAACTCAGCAAAATTATATTGATCACAGAAGCAACTTCCGGGAATGGAAAACCACTGGAAAACTAATCCATGCCGAGTGCTCCTCTACCATCCACCACACATCTAAACAAAGCTATGTAAGAGAAGATACTTACAGCACATTCATCTTCTACTTAGAAACTAGTAAAATCCTTTTCATCCTTCATAGCATCGGCCGGCCCTGCTACGAACTAATCCTCCAGCTTATCGGGTCAGATGAAGGTCAGTTTACAATAATACGACGAATAACAACTATCGGTTAAACATTAGTAGAAGACCAGTATTGCCTATGTAGCTAGTATGACTGATGAGGCCAAATGAAGAACTCCCCCGGTGAGACGGTAGTGGATGTGTCGGATGGTCCCGGATTGCCGCAAATGAACAGGTTGTGGTGATAAAATGGTGATGAGTTGTCAAAGGGCACACCACACGGTATGGTGGAAGTCGACTGGATCGCCGCAAAACTAATGCTGGTGCTGCTGTTGCTGCTTGATGGTGTTTGAAGGGTAGTGCTCAGAGGTAGCTTCTTCTCTTCGGCTTCAAGAGAGAGTTTCAACCGTTTTGCTATTCCACCAATCGGAAGAGGGCTTTTGGCAATGGCTTCAACATCATACCGGCTCATCTCAAAGTTGGTCACTGCATTCACTCCCCTGAACTTTATTGCAGCTATGTCATATGCCTCTGCGGCTTCCTCCTCAGTTGCTGCCAATAATATTAACTAGTTAGAATCATGAGTTCGATATGCATCTTCATCCAACTCTTGAGGAGTATTTAATGCGGTTGTTAGTGTATTTTTACCGGATTTATGTAAGGTACTATACATGCTCGTCAATAAATTAACTTCAATCAATAATAACGCATGACTGTACATACCGAATGTTCCTAGGTAAAGGTCTTTATTCCCTGCAACACGACCAATCCTTGCTTGCCAGCGGCCTTGCTGGTGATGCCTGCATAAGTTTAAGAAACTATGAAACTATCCTCTTATATGTCGATTGGGATTACAATTATGAAAACTTGCTCGTGGAGTTCAAACCTTGTAACACCTCTATAGATTGATGCTCCCCTTGAGAAACCGCTACTTTTCCTAAAGAGAATCGAAAAAAATACGATGAGAAACACTTCATGGCTAATTTTGCTCTGCAAATATAACAAGGGATCTAGTATCCAAACCTTCTAAGTGAGGCAATGAACTCTTGTTTAGTCACATGCTTCATCTGCTCTATTTCTTTGGTATAATTGGAAATCTGAAAAGAAGATAATTCAGATCACGGCATAATGGCGTGAATAACAAACCACACAAATTCAAAAAGGAAAATGTAATTTAATTACAACTAATGTCATAAGAAACGAGTTGTATATACTACCGGAAAGTTGGTGGTAGCGGTAGGACCCCAGTACTTGAGAGCAGCCAAATCGTAAGCACGTGCAGCCTTCTCTTCCTTGTCATATCCACCTGCAATCCCACAGATTACGCTATTAATAATCGCAGTAAAATGAGGCTAGAGTACACCTCGAGCAAAAAATAGTTACAAAAAACTTTACTTACCTAAATAAACTGCAGCATATAGTTCCGATATTCAGCAACACGAACAACAAAAAATTCAAGCAAAAGTAGAAACCATTAGAACAAGGCCAAAGGGGTTAATTACATGGTAAATGAAGTACACTCATGCATAAAGGCAAGCTTTTGACATGTTCCATCTATTTTAAAAATCTTGTATAATTTTCTTACTTACGATTTTTGTTTAAAGAAATTCAAAAAAGCAAAGCACATGTCAGCATGAATGAACTTTTGCAGCATTCTGAACTCCCACTAAGTGTAAATTCCAACAAATTTGGCAAAGTAATAAACTTTACTCAATAAAATCCAAATAAAGGCGCATTTCCACCTCCCACTTTCCTAATATAGCAACTTATGTCACCATCGTATCATTAAATCAAAATGGATAATACGTACATGATAGAATACAATAACAAAGACACAAATTTCATCTCTCGTTATCTAAATATAGTAACGTACGTGATCATCTCATCATCAAATACATAAACTTGATTTTTCTACTAAGAAAGCGATATAGAGGACGAATAATATTTAGATAAAATCCATAAGAAGTAAAAACATTTCATTTGGGAGAGAGAGAGAAAAAAAAAATAAGAAAACAAAACAAAACAAAAAGTTGGGTGTAAAATCCAGAAAATAAGGTGGGCGGGGCAGCTGGAGGTGATTCAAAATTGATGTGGTGAGTTGGTCAAAGGCAATGAAAGTCATTATCCAAGGAAAGGAAAAAGAGCAAAAGCTAAAGGCAAACAATCAGATAAAATTCAGAAAATGAGGGCCTAGTGTTCAGACTATGTGGGTATGTTCACGGACCAGAATGTGGGTCCTTATATGCCATAACCAGAATATTAGGACAACTATGAAATTAACTCATGGACAACATTTTCCATCTCCGGACATGGAACATCTTTCAACTTACAAACAATCAGATAAACTGTGCGTATATATATATATATTATATATGTATATATACAGATTGCAGAAAAATAAATCATCTGGCGGTCCACATCATCAAATCAATGAAAGATTGAACAGAACTTACAAGGGAAGATGAGTACAATTTAATTGTACATATTTTCAGTCAATCAGTCATCATAAAAATCTGATTTTTTACAAGCCAAGAAAAAGAATAAACACATATATATGTATAAATAAAAAATATATATATATATATGCTTCTCAAAAAGATCTTTTTTTTTTTTAATTTTATTTTAGAAGTTCGTACAAGAGAATTGAATTGATTATTCCCCCAAGAAAGTACCACTTGACAGAGCGTGAAAAGAAAACTTCAAAGATGTACCTTGACGCCCTTTTCTTGCTTGGCCCTCTCTTCTACAGCTGTTATCCCACAGATGCGCTTCATATCTTCCTGTCCATCTGTGTCTGCATCACATAATTTTTTTTTTTGGTTTAAAATAAAAATAAATAAATATAATCAGTACTCACAGTAAGCCATGCATGGAATAATTATTCTCATTATATAGTTTTTCTTTTATACAGAAAAAAAAAAATGAAGAAATTATACCTGGTGACGCCTCTGTAGATGGAAGTTCTCTGACCAAAGGTATCGGCAATTTTCTTGCAACTCACCGAGTCAGCAGAAACAATGGCTTTGTTGTTGTTTTCATTAGCATCAACTCCAAGGGACAAAGCATTGGTATTTGCAGCAGCAGCAATGGGGCACTGAGAGTAGGCCACCAACTCGCTCCCAGACACACCAGGTGACTGAGTCTGTCCTGCAAAAGCCGAGTCATCCACTTCCGAGCCCGAGTTCGCTGAAAATGTCTGAAACCCAGAAAAAGTCTTGAGATCTTGCTGCTCGCCGTTGTTGAAATAGGCGCCGCCGCCCGCGTGGTTCTGGTGATCGTAGATGTGAGTCAGGGACGAGTCTTGAGTCTCCGTCGAGTCACCTCCGCCGGAGAAAAAATCCTCTAGCTTTGGCGGCGGCTGTGGATGCATGAAGCTGCTGAAAATCGAGGGGTTGAGTGCTTTTAGATGATTGTTTTGAGCTTCTGTGTACATGGCTTGAGCTCTTTGGCTAGGCCACCCTGCAACTCAGAATAGCACGAGAATGAGAATGATCTGAGCTGTAGATAAAAGAACTCAAAACTTAAAGAATAAGAAGAAGGAAAAAAGCAACCTAAATATGACTGGATTGAGGAAAAAATGTACTATGTATTGACTTTGAAGAGAAAATTTGAAGTAACGGAAAAGAAATACATCATACAGGGGTGCAATTATTTGTCTTTTTCTCACTCGTTTTGCTCAGCAAAACAAAAGGAAACAGTGAGGTATCTCGTGTCTGTGTGCAAGGTTTTCAATGGGGCCATTCAAAGATTCCAGAAAACTCCAAAAATGCTGATAATATAGAGTTATGAATGTATCACAAATGTGAAAATAAATAAATAAATAAAAATGTGTTATACCAGTGGCATAGAAGTTATCGACATAAGAGTAGTGATGGTGGGAATCAGCAGAAAGTTGGGATGAAGAGTTGAGCATTTCCATTGAAGATAGCGAGAATGAGAGCCAGTTGCTATCTGCTGCAGGTGCCATTTTCTTTAAATTTCTTCCTCAAACAGCACTCAAATTTTAACTTGGCTAAGCCTGAGAATCTCCAGATTGATCAAACTAATTTAGTCCTGCAATAAAATTAAAAAAAGAATCACGATAAAGTAATGTAACATTAATTTGAAAATGAAGCCACAAGATGTAAATGCATATTTATATATATACACCTCATTGTCCATTAATGGATCATACACAAAGGGTTGCAGAAAACCAAGAATAACATTGTGGGCCTTAAATTCAACCACGGATGAATACATAAATCAACTCCAGAAAGCGTATATAATTATTATTATTTACATTTAAATCTGAAAGAGCCAAGGAAGAACACATGCAAAGTTTGAAGAAGCAGGAAAGGTAAATATTCACTCAAGCTCCAGCTTGCTTGCACACGCAGGTGAAAAAATAAGAGAGTTCGTGTTCAGACTATAAATTTATTTAAAAAGAAAAGAAAAGAAAATGCGAGCTAGTTAACTAGTTGAATTCTCAGCTGGTGAAGAGCAGAGAGAGAAAGTAGTGAGAGAAGAGAAAAGGGCGAGCAGGTGGAGTGATATAATGGGGAGGGAAAGGCGGTTCAATCTGCCATTCGGCGTAAAACCAGAGGGAAACAAGGACGACTTCTTTTTCTTTTTTAATAATAATAATAATAATGATATTAATTTTTTTATTTTTATCAGAGAGAGTGAGAGAGAGTGGGGACTATATGGGAAGTAGGGAAGTGTTATAAATTTGAAATATTTAAAATATTATTATTTTATGTGCGAATGGAAAAGGATAGAACAGTAAAAAAGAGGTAACTTAGCAGAGGAAATTTGTCTGCAGCGAAGGTCGCGAAATGCGGGCTGGCGTATATAAGCTTGCATGCTGTATTGCTATTATTTCCTTGTCACTAATTAGGGCTTGGATTTCTTTCCACTTTTGTGGTGCATATTATAAAATATTTCATATGTGTGAGAAATGTAGTAAAAATTTTGAAAGAAGATTTAATGGGCTTCATATAAGGAAAATTAAGAAAAAGTAGGTTTAAAAAAAAGGAAAAAATTGGTAGTTTGATAATAAATTCTCACGCTCTTGAATAAAAAGGGAAAGTGCGAACCATTCTTAATGCTTTTCTTTTTAAAAATATTATCGTTATTATTATTTGGTACAAATTTTTAGTTGGAAGCCAGTCTTGATCCTTATTTAACATATATATATATATATATAAAGAAAAAAAAAACTTGTTGTTTAATTTCTAGTCTAAACCATGAATTTAGTTTTTTGTAGCTTTTTTTTTTTTTTGTTGTATCGATGGTCTAATTTTTTAGTAGTGAATTATTTGATATTAACAATGAAATAATATTACTCACAGTATATATAGAGTAACATAAACACAAAATAAATAACCTCAACCTTGATCATTTGACTCATTAGTCGAAACCTTTCAATTAGTTTATATTTGTTTCTCCACGATTCGCATTTTGGGCTAAGTTTGAATCACTAATATTAATTATTATATATTGTTTTTTTTGAACTATTTTCTTAAGGAATTAAATTAGTTTAACTACCTAATTTAAGTTTTCAGAAGAAATAAATGTTTTGTCTGGGACGTGATCTTTTCAAAAACAGAATTGAATTTGGTTTTGTATTTCGAACACTCAGCTTTGAATGAACTCAAGTGGAATTTCACATCAAATAGAATTTAGAATTTATTAATAGCAAACTTCATCTATATAGAGCATGCACATTAGAGTACTTTTCCTAACAAAATAATCAAAATTAACAACATGTGACTGATACATAATATTATATATATATATATGTTATAATAAACTTCATCTATAGTACATTAGATTTGTCACAAGAGCATCTCCACTCACTGCTATTCAGGGTGTTACTTCAAGAAATAGAATACCAAATAGCATTCAGAAAATTCACCCCAACAAGACCCAAGTCTATTTGGGTTCCATAAATAGAACTTTGAAGCCAAAGTATACCGGACATATATAATTTGGGTAGATTGCAATTTACCACCCTATGTAATCGGAAACGTGTGAAAAAATAATTAGTATTGAGACCCCTTGTGATTTTAAAAATAATGCATCATGTTCCTCTCCATTAGATAATATAACTCATTCGTACATTTTGCAGCTAATTTTTGCTATTTTGGCCTGTATAATGTCTATTTTTAATAAGCATATGATGCCTAAAAATGTCGTTGCTTAAACTTCCTTTAGTTAAAGAAGAAGGCAATGGAAGAGCAAAAAATTTTTAACGAAAAAAAATATTAAGTGTTAATGCGTGTGAGCATTATATATTTGCTAACATGATGCAAAATTGATATTACACAAGCCAAAGTAATAAAACCAACTGCAAAACACGAGACTAAGCCACACTGTCTTACGAAAGGGAGCATAATGCATGATTTTGTAAATCATAAGGGATCTCAATACCTATTATTCTTTCACATGATTTTTTTTTTATTATTATTTTTTTTATTTTTTAATTTTTTGGCACATTTCCTATTTTAGTGGTGGGTAACCAGCAATTTATCCTATATAATTTTATTAAGTGGAATTCTATAAGGTTACATAAATTCTGAGAGGAAATGCATGCAGACCAGCGGCCGCATAAACAGGAGAACAGTAAGCCGGTGAACAGGGCTTGTTTGGTTAGCAGTAAATAAATCTAGAGGGTATCCCCAGGATTTAAGGTGATCTATGACATTTCCACAGCAATATTACAAGCACTTGTATTTATTCCTCTTATAATGCCACATCGAGACTGCCATCAACCAACCCCCTCCCCCCGGCATCCCACCATCTACTTGTCCCTCTATTGTGTTTTCTTTTTAGAGTCATAAAGGGGGATAATTCCTCAACACCGCAGAGCCAGAGGTTAACTTGGCCTGATTACAGAATTAATATTATTGAAAAATTATGATAACATTCTCTATCTTTTAATAAACAAGAATTTACTTGTATCGTTTAATATTTTGATTTGGAAATCTTATGTGAGGACCTTTACAAACTTAAGTTTGATAGAAGTTCTGTTGAGCCCTTAATGACTTGCATAATAATGTTGGAACTAAACATAGTTTAATTAATGAGGACTTTGCTTACTTGTGGCATAAATGTTTCAGTTATATATCCAAAAAATGACTATGAGAATTAGTAAAAAATGAAATGCTCCCAAATGTGGATTGACCTTGGAATGTGTGTCGATTGTAATAAAGGATAAGAAAACAAATATACTAGAAAAAGTGCCACAAAAAGCACACAACTTCTTCAAATTACACACACTAACATATGCGGATCTTTTGATGTTTCATCTTTTGGTGGAAAAAAATATTTCATCACTTTTATTTGCGATTTTTATGGTTATGTTTAACTCTTGCATGAAAAATCTTTATCAGTGGATGCCCTTGTGGTGTACAATAATGAAGTTGAGCAACAATTAAATAAAAGGTAAAAACATTTGGTTACATAGAGGTGGTGAATATTATGGAAAATATGATGAATCAGGACAATGTCATGTCCATTTCCTAAATTCCTAGAAAAATGGCATATGTACACAATAAATTGTGCTAGGCATACTTGGATAGAATGGGGTCATAGAAAGGCAAAATCATATATTATTAGAAATGACTAGAAGTATGTTAAGTCATTCATCTTTACCTATATCTATGAAGATATATGTATTAAAAACAACAACATATTTGTTGAATAAGGTTCGTAGTAAGGCGGTTTAAGAAATTCCTTTCGAAATGTGGACTAGAAACAAACCTAATTTAAGACACCTTCATATTTTGGATTGTCTTGTAGAAGTAAGGATTTATAATCTATATGAAAAAAGTTGAACTTTAGAATGATCGGTGGTTTCCTTATAGAAATCCAAGGGATATAGATTTTATTGTCCTAATCATATTACAAAAAAATAGTTGAATTTGGCAATGCTAGATTCATTGAAAATGGTGAAACTCATGGGAGTAAAGAATAGCGTGATCTATGCATCAAATAAATTGGGGTAAAGGTTCCTATACCTAACTTCTAAAGTTGTTCCTAAAGTTGAAAATCTCGTAATGATCAAGAACAATAAATAATTGATCAAACACATCATAATAAAATCAACAATGATGAATATCCTACAATAGATGAGTTAAAAGCAATAGCATTAAGAAGATCTAAAAGAGAAAGTAAATCTATTGTTTCTGATGATTATTTGGTTTATCTATGAGAGTTAAACCTTGATAAAGGAATTGGTAGCAATTCAATTTCATTTTCACAAGCCATGATCTGTCATGATTCAATTAAGTGGACGAATGCCATGAATGAAGAAATAAAATCTATGGACCAAAATCAAGTTTGAGAACTTGTCCAATTGCCTAAAGGAAGCAAAAGAGTATGTTGCAAGTGGGTATTTAAGAAAAAATGAGGTCTAAAGGAAATATTTAACAACACAAAGCTAGATTTCTTGCCAAAGGTTGTCGTTGATTATAAAGAGACATTTTCATCAGTTTTTAAAGAAGACTCACTTGGAATATCGTAGCTTTGGTAGCTTATTATGACTTAGAGTTGCAGTAAATGGAAGTTAAAACCACTTAATGAGACGTAGATGAAGAAGTCTATATGGGGATTTGGATGAAGAGGTCCAAGGACTAACCAAAAGCTTTTTCAACTAAAGGAAAAGATCATATGTTCTATGAGTTAAAAAAGCCGACATATGAACTAGAACAAGCTTCTCGTCAATCGTATCTTAAGTTTAATAATACCATGACTCCTCTTGGATTTAAAAAGGATTGATTGATGTGTACATATATATATATATATATATGCGTGAAGGTCAATGGAATCAAGTTTGTTTTCTTAGTCTTCTATGTTGATGATATTCTGCTTGCTACTAATGATCTTGGTTTATGATATGAAACTAAAAATTTCTTTCCAAGAGCCTTGAAATGAAGAATTTTATCTGAAAAGAATTGAGATATTGTGTAATAGGTCACAAGGACTGTAAGGGTTGCCACAAAAGTCCTATATTAATAAAGTTCTAGGAAGATTTAAGATGGATAAATGTTTGATGGAAATAGTTCTAATTCAGAAGGAAGATAAATTTGGTAATATATAATGTCCAAAGAGTAAATTGGAATGAGAACAAAATAGAAGGCAATCCTTATGCATCAATTGTTGGGAGTTTGACATATCTTTAAACTTGTATCAAACTCAACATCAGCTTTAGTGTTGAAATGGTAGGCAGGTATCAAAGTAATATTGGACTACATCATTGGAAAGCCAGCAAGAAAGTTCTCAGACACTTGCAAGGAACGAAAGGCCATATCCTCACTTATAAAAAGTCTAATGAGTTAGAAGTGATAAGGTATTTGTACTCGGACTATTTCGGATGTGTTGATACAAGAAAATCTACATTTGGTTACTTGTTCTTATTATTTGGTGGAGAAACTTAATTCATGAAAAGCGTGAAACCGTCCATCATTGGTATGTCCATTATCTACAGCTCATGATTTGTGGTTGCGACTTTATTTTAGAGCTTCAAGTTGTCGAAATTATAAGTAAGCCGCAGGAAGTTTATTGTGACAACTTCTCTGCAATTTTCTAATTTTCAAAAAATAGCAAGTACTCAAAGGGTGTAAAAGATCTGGAAACTAAATACGTTGCCATTAAAGAAGAAATTTGGAAATAAAAAGTATTAATTCAACATATCAACACCA
>JACFYI010003845.1:351849-371754 GCA_014898755.1 Handroanthus guayacan
TATTATTAGACATCTTGATTGAAGCATTATATGTAATATTAAGTGTAATTTACTTGATACTTTTGAGCTCAATTAAATTGTCTATGAAATTTCCTGTGTTCTAAATCGTATATATAATATTTAGAATTACTTTAACAGGAATTATCTCTAATAAAGGCCTTGAAGCTGGGCCTTTATTCTATTCATTAAGGTCATAATCAAATTAGAAATTAATGTCGCGTTACATGAAAGAGACTATGTCGATTAAATGATATACAATTGCCATGGTTCTCGTTGATTTCTATTTAATTGTGATATTATAGTATACCAATGTAATTAAAGATTGTCACTGTCATTTAGATAAAGTGACACGTCTCCATCTTTTTATAGTGGAAGTGTAAGGTTTGAGTTCCACCGGTGGCGTATGGTGTTTGTTTACTGTAAGACAGGTTTTATCTGTCGAATGATAGTTTAGATTATTTGAATTGTATTTAGTTATATATTTGATTTTTAAAATATATTCATGTAATGATATTGATGTCTAATTGAATGTAATCGCTTCTAAAAAAAAGAATATAATTAAAGATTCAGAATAAATTTTATCGTGCACATTCAATTCGTTTGTTCTAAATCATGAAAGATATCATACAGACCAAATGGGAGAATATTAGAATATTATTGCCCACATATTATATTTTTTGTGATATATCATTTATTTGATAAGATAAAGTATTTAACACTTACGTATTTGCTATTAAAAGTTATAAACTCTATTGTATAATTATATTTTTATTAAAAAATTGTGACTTTATGAAATATAATTCCTTGATGGCAGGTCATTATTAGTAATTTATAAAAAGAAGTTTGGTTCTCCTTGCACTCCGCGCACATACATACGCTTATTGTTAGAAAGAAAAGAATTTATCATTAGAGGTGGGTTAGGAAGAAATCATCCTTCAAGAAGTGCTTTCGCGTAATCACTTTCAATTGATTGACATAAGGATATCAATAGTAACACCATGAATAAAAATATATAAATCTATTATTCTTATAATTTGTTTGATAATTATCATGAAGTTCCAAGACTTGGGAATTATAATGCAAATTATGTTTTCCATGTGATTAATTGCATTTTAACTTACACGTAGCGCATCAATACCGGTGTTAAATTTTTACTTCGTAAACTTAAAAATTTAAATTTTTGTATATTTCTAAATAATAGTATATTATTGTCATTATTTTTTTTAGAGTAGTATTGCTTAATTTGTAAATATAAAAATATTTTTACCTGACTTATGTATAAATTGACAAGACTGAAAAATAAAATGAAGAGAACAAAATTAAGAAAAGATGAAATAATAAAGTAGAAAATGAAAAAGAGAAAGAGATATTGAAAAAAAAAAAAGTTTGTTATTATTTTTTTAGAGTATAGTTATTTTTTGTCCATTCATTAAAAAACTTACCAAACTAACCACATAAGGTGTTAATGCTTTCTGTAAAAACATATCAATATATATAAATCATTATTACATAAAATAATACACAAAATTGATGTAATATCATTAAGATAAAAATTTTTATGAAAAGTTCAATATTTATAGAAATATTGATCTTTGTCTTGAGTTAAAAATCAAAGGGAAAATAACACTTTTCGTCATTTATGTTTGCCACTTTTTGGTTTTGATCCTATAAGTTTTGAATTTTGAATTTTAGTCCTATAATTTTTAAAAAATTTGCACATTTGGTCATACGCTACTGAATCACTATTTCTGACACAAAAATCCTACGTGGTACGTCGGAAATCCCACGTGACATGCCAGAAAAAACATGTGTCCGGAGAAAACACACATGCCACATAGGATTTTTGTATCAGAAATAGTGATTCCGGTGGCGTAGGACCAAATGTGCGAATTTTTTAAAAGTTATAGGACTAAAATTTAAATTCAAAACTTATAGGACCAAAATTGAAAAGTGACAAACATAAAGGACGAAAAGTGCTATTTTCCCTAAAATCAAATATAATTTTACTTTAAGCACATTTATCAATCTTACCAATAAACATATTTGTAATTAAAGTAATTCAAAACCAAATTAACCAATATTACCTAGAAATGAATTAAAACACGATTTTAATCTTGTATATATGAACATTTCTGCGCAATTTTGAGACATTAATTTTAGTATAGAAGCAAAGTTTTATTGATGTGAAATCTTATCCCCGACTCCCCAAATTGTGATTTTTTGGGAATTTCACTATGCATGAGTATTTCAAAGAATAATCTCATGGAGTAACTTCATGTAACGTCATGGATAAGTAATGGGGGACAGAATGGAGGTGAATCACTCATCCAGAGGTGATGATGAATCCCAACTCCCGCAATACCTCAGGTTTGGATTTATATCTCGTATTTCGTTTTACGTTTCATTTCCTATTTTATTACACAAATTTATTTCAAATATATATGACATTTACAACTATATCCTATGTATTTATAAAAAAATATTTTATACACTTATGATGAATTTGTGTAATGTAATAGGAGATAAAACGCTATTTTAAAATAGGGGAGCCACCGATCTAGGCTTACTTGCGTATTTTCCTTTTATTTGGTTTTGCATATTTTCTTTTCTTTTCTTTTTTCTTTTTTCTTTAGAGAAACACTTGATACATCCAATCTTCTCATCAATATACCAAATTAATAAAATTCGAAATCCATAATTAATAAAAAAAATTTAACAAAGCTATTGTACAGTAAAAAACCAAACAAAGCTACTATTCAATATAATAAAATCTCACACACACTCGATAAAAACCAAACTTATAATCATAGAGTTATAAGAATTCTTCTTGACCAATTAAGCTGGCTCACTGGCACTTTGAACTAATAGGTTGTTTTGGTGAGCCTATAAGCTCTCTAAAACATCTTATAAAATGTTTAAGAGATTATAAAATATATTCAAATATGTGGTGAAGTTTTTCAAAAAAGATCTTATTCGCTCCTAAAATAAGATATTAAGATTTCATGAGCTCTTTTAAAAAAAGTAAGGAATTCCTAATTTATTTTTACATTTACATTCAATTTGAACCATTTAAATTACAAAATTGCCATTTTTAACATCTTACAAGCTAAAAGATATTATTTTATCTAAATACTTTCGCAACTTATTTTTAAAATAAGATCTAACATTTTATAAAATCTAAAAACATCTTATAAGTGGAGGAACTTGTAAGATATTTTAAATAAGCTTAGCCAAATGCCCTCTAAATTATTGACCATGTATATATACACACGTAAGCTTATTACTAAAGTAAAGTGGACTAGTTCCATCTTTAGATTAGTCTCAATGATACCACGTGACACATCACATGCTTCTTATTTCAAATTAATTCATTAATTTACACTATAACAAAATGAATTCTGTTAAAACTAAAGAAGAAAAGGAAAAAAAAAAAAGAAAAGGAGAGGTTCGTTTGTTATGAGGATTAATCCATTTGCCTATTTTCTGTATGCTAGAATACATAATTGAATTAATTAACTTCTTTAAATATTAATAAATTGTTATTACATAATACAACAGATATTATATATATGTGTGTGTGTGTCTGTGTGTGTGAAAACACAAAAAATTTGCTGAAGTTAAAATCGTCAGAAAGTAAGCTGATAAAATCCATTAAAACTGCCATGTTTACACGTATTAGGATTATCCTATGCCTTATCCAGTTTCGCTATGGACATGGAGATTAGATCTGACATCTTTTATGTATTATTATTCATTTTTCCCTTTTTAAATTTTTTTGTGTATATGGATGTATATACGTGTAGAATAGATGAGTAGGGTGAGCACAAATAATTATATTAATATTTTTTATTTTAACATTATTATTTACATTTTGTTGTTTATAATTTAACTTTTTATGGAAAAGTTTTGAGGAAAAAATAAAATATTGGTGTGCTTAATTTCCCTTGAAATTCATATTAATTTATTTAATTAGTTCCTGTAAAATACAAGTGGATAAGTTTTGTTTTTCTGGTTAGGGACTGAGTTGAGATTTTAAAACATGAATTGAACCCACAGAATTAAGACTTAGAGGGTTAAGAGTATGGTATATGTTACGTGTACAAATCACAATCTCCTTCGGACTCAAGAGTGTTTGACCCGAAACTATTCCCTACCAAATCCTGTACTTGGCTATATTAATTTTATAATCTGTTTTCTCCTAAAAAAATAATAAAATAAAAATAAAATAAAATAAATAATAATATGTTTCCGTAATTTTATTTTTTTTTAATTAACTTGAAAATAAGAGGCATAGAATGAAAATTGTATCCTAATCTCGATTCCCTTGAAAAGAAAAAGATAGTGTCACTTCATATCACTTAGAAGGTGGTGGTTGTACATATTTGTAATTACATTTATTTATGTTTGGTTTCACACATATTATATTAGAGTTGAAAATTGAAAATTTTGTGCATTTTCACTATATCACTTACAAAATATTACATGGTTGAAAGTTAATTGATAGTGTTATATATATTATTAATTTTGAATGAGGGTATTTTCGATAAAATATTTATATATAAAATTTATTTTATTTTTTGGACGTTCCATAAAGAAAATCTATTGGTATAAGATATATGCAGGTAGAGGATCCTAATACTATATTTGGTTTAAGAGAAAAGTAAAAAAGGGAAAAACAAAATGTGAAAATTGTCACTAAATATTAAGAGACAAGGCATTTCATCTTAATTATTATCATTGATACCTTCTAAGTGACAAGAAACCTTCTAATATTATGACAACATAACTTAATAACGACAAAAAATTGAGGCATGTTATAAATTGTCACTATTTAGCATATGTATAGTGAGAACAAAAATTATCATTATAATTATGGCAATATCTTTATTATCATTAGATTGTGATCATGCATGTGTTACTATTTAGTTGTCAATAGCGACAATTTAAAGACAATTATTGTCACTATAAATTTGTTACCTATTGTAATAAAATGAAATAATTATTCATCATTATTATATATAACTAGTGATACTTTCACGTCATTACTAAATATATTGCCACTACATTTTCTTTTTCTTGTAGTGTGCAAATTTTTAATAGCATAACATATATACTTGGTAAAGGGGTAATATACACTGTATACATATGTGTTGGTCAACAGTATCCAATATATTAATGCGAATGCATGGGCGTATATATAAAAAAAGGATGGAATGCTGCTCCTCGTCACCGTTATCCTAGACTTAGGGGTGTCTTTTGCTTTTCCCTTTCTTATATGCATGCAATACAAATACATTATTATATAAAAATAAATTTATTATATATATACACATTATTTTTATATATATATGATTGAAAGAAAATACAGATTATGGACTCGTGCAAGGCAATCGATGCTTTTGACCTTTGACCGGGGGGAGGCACGTGAGCGGCATCTTTTTGACTCAAATATCTCGACGATTGCGCGGAGGCGCACGTGCACTCCTGTCTTTCTCAGGCACTAATGATTCCTACCATAATTCATTCTATTATTTAAACACGCACAATTCATATCATGCAAAAATTGCAATCATATTTAGGATGGTTTCATGCTTTTAGAGCTCTTTCGTGTTAGCACCCATGCCATAATTCTTGATGAGTCTTAATGATTATGATGTGGATCACATATAGATATATCCAACATCAGTCTATTTATAAGGGTTTTATTCTGAAAATTGATTATAAAGAGGTCTAATATGAACAATGGAAATTGGTCGAATATGAATATTTTATAATAGCTGTAGTTCAAGAGAATATAATAATTGCATTACCCTAAACTTGAGAGTATTCCTCTTATTTATACTATCTATTTAGATAAGATACTGCTAATGTGTCTTTGTCTCTAGTGCTCAAGTCTTGTTGGGGGTGCTATAGGGGTGTGTGGTTGTACCGGAGTGTTGTACTTGATTGCATGGTCATACAGGGGTGGGTAGGTGGTGCCACGTGAGTGGTTTTGATGAGGTCGTACTTGAGTCGTGTGGGATCTCCAGATATTCGACACTTATATTGATGGATGATTAGTATTATCTTATCTTCCCTTGCTATTTTAGGGCCCATGAATGGGTAGTGTTAGATGTTGGGCTTATGGGCCTGGATTAGATTCCTGAGCTAGGCATATATATAGACCCATATCATTAGGTCCCCCCACTTCATTGGTTGAAAGAGTGTTTGTCATGATATCGACTGGTAAAATAGACTAGTCTTTAGCTTGCACTTGAGTTTGTCTTAGAGCAGATTGTTTGTGTGCATTTTCAACTCTTAATTGAAACTTTGCTTTGCCATCAAATTCTCTCTAACAATGCTGAGGTCTTATTTGTTAGGCACATCTTTTTATGATGTGCAATAAATGCATTTTACCACTATTGATCTTATCAACTAGATCTAGTCCTTTTCGTATTCCAACCATTGGATTTATCCTTTTCCCAGATTATCTGAAGGTATAAATAGAATGCAAGCATTTTTATCGTCACTTTCCTTCACTTTTACAATAGAGTGCTTTTCTAACTGTATTCCAATTGATTTTACCTTTGCTTTTCAGAGACCATTTCTTCCACTTAACCACTCGTACTTCTTCATTTTCGACTACTTTAGGTATTTTCCTACTCTTTTCTGTGACGTGTTTGGTGTTAACTCCTCTTAGGGTTTTTGATATTGTTCATGGCATTTTTTGGTATTAACTCCTCTTAGGGTAACAGTGTTATGATGTGCCTTCAGATATTTTGACCATTTGCTTGTTGATTTGCACAAGATTTGTTTGTGCTTGATTATTTTGAGATGGTAAAACTTGCTTCGAAGCAAAAAATACTTCGCCCTCTTCCAAATTGTCTAGCTTTTCACCAACCATTACTTGAAGCCGGTTCTGGGTTTCCAATTCCAAAGTCCATTGCAAATATACATAATCACTTAGGTATTTGTTAGGCCCAATCGGTGCCTAATTTTATAAGCAATTTACTGGGTTTTATAGTCGTGATGATGTACTTCAACATAAAGCCCACTTTTAATAATTTTTGCCATATGCTCATTGTTTTTGTTCTATACGGTCGAGCGATTATTCATTTTTTGGTATTACTGCTAGGCAAGTTTGTTGCTTTCAAATGGGTATTGGCAGTTGAAGCGATTCTTTGTGTGTTGTCCTCTCTTGATTCCTTGGAACGTTCCCATTGAGTGGTATTTCGATAAGCTATAATTGATAATGATATAGAACCCACTTCGGATGACGGGTTTGAGGATGAATTATTCCAGCAAGGTTATGATTTGAGTGTACTTTGGTCTGAAGAGGTTTTAAAGCATTGTGACTTGACGCCTTCATGCATCATCGCCAGAAAGCCTCTTGGTAAATTCCATTTTGAAGTCTTCTTTGGTATGTTGGGTTCTGGTTTGAGGTCTCATATTTTTTTTGGTTGCTATGTTTTTCAACAGGTGACTATAACGATAAGTCTTCGATTGCTTCCTTGAAAAATTGAAGGTTGGGAGGTCAAAGGAGAACAAAAGTCAGGTGTCTAAGGATGACCCTACTAAAGAAGTTCTTAGTTCTTATATGAGCACTAAGGTTTGTCAAGAGTCTTCTCTTTCCCCAGCGCCTCTATTGAGCCCATTTTTTATGTTGCTCCTGATCTTGCAAAGGTTGACCCTACTTCAAGAGAGCCAATAATCGAAGTCGACCTTGAGGTAAATCAAGATGTGGAATTTGAAGAGCCCTTGATCATAAAGCGTAATCAAGATAAGGACAAAGCTAAGGTTGCCTCCGATGTCATAGAGGTTGAATAGGATTTTGCTCAAATGCAACGCACTAAGAGGAGCAAGCATGATAAAACATCGATTCCCATTTTCGACCCTTTTGAAGATTTGGACTTAAGTCTTGACGTGAAAGCTTTGGATTCTGTTCGAGCTCTTTCTTCCTAGATGGAATCTGTACAGCTATAGAGTTTAGATGAACGTCCTAGAGCAAATTGTCGATTTTTGGGATTGAACTCTTGTTTTAAGAGTAGCATGGGTGCTTGCTCCTTCGATTTGTATAAAAGTTGTTTGTTGGAAGAGATCAAGCTTTGTTAACTAGTCTTACATTAAGTTGTTTAGAGGAATAAGGGGCTGAGTTTGGAATGGAGGCATAACTTATCTTTGTACTTGTTTTTTTTTTTATCTTATTTTAGGTTTTCTGTTTAATGTGATTTTTTTTTTCTTTAGTTGTTGGTTACCTAATGTCAATTGGCTATGTGTCTCCGCCATCTTCTTCACAACAAAAGCAAACTAGAGTGAGATTTATCCAAGTCTTGAACTATGTCGCGTCTTCTGCTTAAAAAGAGTAATAAGCAAGGACAACTTCTAGATTAAGTGCAAAAGGAGAGAGATGAGCTTAGTACATTGATGTTTGAATTGGAGTCTCACCTCAGTGGTCGCATTAAGAAGTTGGAGTCTCAACTCAAAGATATAGAGCTTCAAAAGCGACAAGCTTTAGAAAGAGGTTGAGCGGAGGGTCGTGAGACATTTTTGAATTCTAAGGATTATTCTACTTGTCTCCATGAAGCTCGCCATAATGGTGCTTGCAATTTTTATAAGTTTAATGTAGTTTAGTGAATCGTTAATGCGAATGTTGCTGATTCTGACATTACCGACTTCATGAAGGCGTCTCGTTTGATCAAGAAGTTTGGTGGTGTTAAGGACGGCTTCGACATTCATGTCTTTGACATTGGTCTTGATGATGAATATTATGAGATAATCGAAGAATTTTCTCGTGTTCTTGATACCAAAAATGATGAATTTAGGTTTATTCTAGAAAAAAAAGAATTTTTGTCTTAGTCTCAATTCTTAACTTGCTTTATATGAATTATAGTCAAATTTTGCGGCTATAATAATTTACGTTGTATCATTTTTCAATTGGTTAAATTGTTATATGTATAATTTGAATCGTACTTTTAACGGTCTTTTCTCGATCATGACTTTTGCATTTTCAGCTTCATGTTGTGTGTTATATGTGAAAGCCTTTATCAAATGTGGCTAGTTTTACATTTTCCTTTTCCACATTCCTCAAATCAAAAGTTGTTTATACTAATCTTTTTCATATTCAATTAGTTTTCATACTTTTAGTCTTTTTTAAGTTGATCTCTGTTCATGTCAATCTGTTTCATATTCGACTGGTTTTCTACATTGAACTTGGCTTAAGTTGATCTGTCTTAAATTCAACTAGTTTTCCAAACTGAATTTGGCTTAAATTGATCTTTCCTCAAATTTGACTGGTTTTCCAAACTGAACTTTGCTTGAACTGATCTTTCTCAATTTGATTGGTTTTAGATGTTAATATTTTGAAGTTTCTTGAGTCAATCTTTCTTAAATTCGACTTGTTTTTGTACTTTTTTCTTTTTCAAATTGAAGTTCCTAATGTCGATTTTTTCGAAGTCAACTTGTTTTCATACTTTTATCTTTTTTAGATTAAAGTTTCTTGTGTCAATCTTTTTCACATTCGACTTTTTTTATATTTTTATTCTTTTTCTAATGGAAGTTTTCTATGTTAATCTTTTTCACATTCGACTTACACTTCTATTTTTTTTTTTCATATGGAAGTTCCTTATCTTGATCTTTTTCAAATTCGACTTGTTTCTATACTTCCAATCTTTTTTAAATCGACTTGGTTTTATATTTCCAATCTCTTTTAGATTGAAGTTGTAACGACCCGGAATTTTTTTAAGAAAAATTCCGGGTCGTTACAGAAGTTCTTTCTGTCAATCTTTTTCAAATTCAATTTGTTTTTATGATTCCAATCTTTTTCAAATTGAAGTTCCTTCAGTCAATCTTTTCCAAATTCAACTGGTTCTTGTGATCAATCTTTTTCAGATGGAAGCCTATTGCATCGATCTTTCGCAGACTTGATTGGTTTTTGTAGTCATTTTTTTCGGATTGAAGCTTATTATAGTTATTGTAAATCATATGCGCAAAATTGAAAAAACTAGAACTTAATTTATTTATCTTTACAAATGCCAATATAGTTTAGACCATTAAGCATAAAAAATTTTTAAATTATGGATGCTCCATGGTCATGATACCTACTTTTCTTCTAAGTTTTGTAGCTAGTGCTTTCCGTTCTTTGTGACTTTTACAACATTGAATGGTCTTTCCCAATTGGAGTCCAACTTCCCAACATGTTGTGATACTTCAACTTTTTTGAAGACCAAACCTCCCACTTGCCGAGTCCTCCATCTTACCTTACCATTGTATGTCTTGCCCATTGTTTTTTTTACTATTAAGATTTGAACGCATGACATCTCTTTACTTCTTGGTTCGACCTAACATGATCTCTTTCATAGGGGTCATATCAGAAGAACTATTTTCTTTCTCCAATTCAAATTGGCTAGTGACCAAGATTGTTAATTGGCACATTCTTATTCATTCGATCATGTTTGCGAATTTAGGCAGCGCATCTGTTCTTTCATTGGGGATTTCCTACAGGTCAAAACTATGAAAGTGTGTTGCTAAGTCCTTTGCCTTAGATAAATATTGTATCATAGTTGATTCCTTCGCTTCGTATGCTGTAGTAAATTGTTAAGCAACCAATTGTGTGTTTGTGTATACAATCAGCTTTGTCATTTTAAGCTCCTTGGCCATCCTTACTCTTGCTATAAGTGCTTCATATTCCGCTTCACTTTTTATGATAGTGAAGTTGAATCTTAATGCAAATTCGACTTCAACTCCATGTCTTTGGAAGAATAATCTAGCTTTCCCTCTTCTTAACATAGAAAAATCATCCATATGCAGCATCCAAGTGCTCTCGATGTTCAAGACCATTTCTGATTATATGATCTTTTCCCTACCCATTTCTTCTGTTTTAATTTCTATGATGGAAACTATCACTAAAAGATCTCTCATTCTCCCAAAAATACATATTTCAAGTGATCGGGTAGGTTTTTTAATTCTAGTTGTGGTAGCTACACAATACAAAGAAGAAGTTTTGTGTGAGAGAAACGCAACTCAAGATAAGATATGTTATATTTGATTGACTCGAAAACTCCAATTCATGGATTGCATCTTGCAAGCTAGTGTGCATCATAATTTTCTCCTTTCACTTTCATAGACCTTCATTAGAGAGACTTTCACAGAATGCAACCATTAGCTTGTCATTATCACTCAAAACAAAAGCTTCTTGGGGTTAAAGAATTGATAACATCCACAACTAACTTACAAAATTTATCTCTAAGATATTTTATAGCATCATAAATATTGAATTTAATAACATCACCATCAAACTCCATAGTGAGAGTACCATCATGCACATTTATTTTCATCCTAGATGTTCTAACAACCGACTTTCTTAACATGATCTGTGCTAAACAATAGACCCATCAGCAGGTTGAATAATTATACCTATTTCTTTTAATGGACCAATATTCAGAGATGAATAAATAAAAAAAAAGGCATGACCTATATATATGCTCCCAGATCGCATGTTACTTTCTCAATTCTAATATTGCTAATTTTATAAGTGATAAAAAATATACCTGGGTCCTTGCACTTAGGAGGTAGTTCTCTTTGTAATACAGCCAAGACATTTTTCTCCAGACTTATTATCTCATTATCCTTTAGTTTCCTTTTACGGCTGCATAATTTCTTGATAAATTTTGCATAACGAAGTACTTGCTTGATTGCATCAAGCAAAGAATTTTTACCTTGATTTTCTAAAAAGTCTCAAGGATCTCCTTTTCCTCCTTTTTTTCTTGGATTTAGCAAATTTTTCGGGAAAAGGAGGATGTATTACCATTAGGTTTGTCATCTTATCGTTGTGTTCTTAAGATGGATCTATTGAATCTTGGGGGATGACTATTTCTTTTTCAGTTTATTCCGTTAAAGAACTTCCATGTATTGTCTTATTGGGTTCCTTCAATTCCTTACCGCTTCTCAAGGTAATTGTACTAACATTTTGCTCGGGGCTAAATACGCTTTGCGATAATAAGATCCTTTAGGATTCCATTCTACTCAATGAGGTAGCTAGCTACCTGAATTGATTCTCCAAGTTCTAGATGCTCGCTCTCATCTGCTATTGAAATTGTTGTATATTAGTTAGAAGTAATTTAACAATTTCTTCAAGAGACACACTTAAATTTGGAGCGGCTGTTGTTGTGGACAAAACTGTATGTGCTGAAAGTTTTGGTACTTCCACAGGCCTTGACTTGTTGTTTGTTTCCTATAATCAATTGTTGAACAAGGAAGCTAAAGTGGAGATCGAATGTTCAAAGGACGAAATACTTACCTCATTGATTCTTCTTGAAGAGTCCTATCCAAACAATTGAAAATTTGCAACCATTATAGAAATCAAATTCCTAACATCACCAGGACACTATGGCACCTCCACTAACTGCATCCATAATCTTTCTTTACATTGGTAGCAATCCTTTATAGAAGTATCAAATCAAGAGTTTTTCAGAAATTCCATGATGGGGGCAACTCGTACACAATTGTTTGAATCTCTCCCAATATTCATAGAGGGTTTCCGCATCTCTCTATTTTATTCCACAAATTTCCTTCCTAATGCTAGTAGCTCGAGAAGTAAGAAAGAATTTGTCAAGAAACAATCTCACTATATTTGCCATATGATCACAAAACGAGGAAGTAGATAGAACAACCAATTCTTAGCTTTATTAGCAAGTGAAAATGGAAAGCCCCGCAACTTGATCTGCTCATGGGACACCCCTTGAGGTTTCATACTCGATCACACATGGAGTTTCTTTAGGTGCTTATGGGGATCTTCATTCTCAATACCTCAAAAAGTAAGCAATAAGTAAATTAAATTAGATTTCAACTCAAAAGGTATATCTAACTAAGTTAAATCTTTGCAGCTAACTCTCTCAAAGTTCTTTCATTGGCCATGGTTTTCTCTTCTTCAATCTAGAGTATATTAAATCCAGTATTGTATTCAATTCGGAGGAGGAAGATGATGATACTTGTTTGTTGCCAATTGGTTTTCTTTCTTAGTTTTTGAAAAGTCTTCTCGATCTCTAAATCGAATTGAAATTTACCTGTACAAGAAGATCAAGACATCAAAAGAAGTAAAATTCGATGACACCAATCCCGGGCGACAACGCCAAAATTTGGTGGGTGTCTAATTTAACAAAAATAAATTTCTACTTTTAAAAATATGATTTGTAATCAATTGTGATGGGGGTTGTATCTACATGGATTTGTCAATTTTATCTCTTTTAAAATTACTCGAACAAAATAAAAGAAGGGGATTTTTATGTAACAAAGAATTAAGAATTTTAAAGAAAAGCAATTTGCAATAAAAAAGAGACGTAAACCAATATAAATGAAACTTAGCCAGGATATGATTTTAGTTTTCATTCATGGAATATGATTATAGATGCAAAGATGAGTTTGTTTATCCTTAAATTGGTTATGGTTACTTAGGACGCTGTAATAACCTACCTCTCCTTACTTTCTTGATAACTAAAAGAAGCTCGTTGATCATTGCTCTCTTGCTAATAAATAACCCCAGAGAAGTTAGTAAGATTTAATTTATTGGCAACATTAATAATTCGAGGGGTCACCAATTCTAGCTAACAAATTCACACAAGCGGTATTTATTTAAACTAAATCATATATTTCCATAACAGGAATTGACGCTTCTAACTATATCCAATCATGCTATTCACTACTAGTATTAGAATGTTTAAACAATTATGGATTTAAAGTTCTAAATAACAAGGTAAATATTCTAAGTTATCAAATATGGGCCCTATATTCAATAAATCTAAATATGTATAAGGTAAACAGAATATATAAATACCTAGGAATAAAGAAATGAAGAAAAATAAATTAGACCTCACAAATTGTGAAAAACCAAAAATTCAATTATCATTGGCTAGATGAAGAGAGTTTAGCAACTCATGCTTTGAAAGAATTCAAAAATTGCAAAGAAAATAATATTCTAAAGCAAGTTGTGTGATAGATCCATTATAAGACTTCTTCATTCTTTTGGCTTTTCATCTCCTCCAACAAGTATGACTTTAGCTCCAACCACGCTAAGCACTTAATTCCAAGCATTTTTTTTTTAAAAGATTAATTCCTTAGTCTACTTTATAAAACACAAAAAATGAATCAAAATCCAAAAATCAAAGAATTAAATCATTAAACATAAGGGAAAATAATACACTATATATGACAATTATGCAACTTATTATATATATAAATATACACACACACACACAAACACATAAACATTTATTCTCCTACATCTAAATTTATTATTAGTATTTTGGATATCAAGTAAAATATTATTTCTTAGACATATTTCAATACTTATATTAACGAATAATAGTGCATAATACTTCAAAATCTATTATTTTTTTAAAACTTTTTTGTATCATTAAATTTTATATCAGGTAAAACCATGACAATAAAAGGGTGTTTGGCTGAGCTTATAAGCTCTCTTAAATATAAGATGTTTAAGAGAGCATAGAAGCTTTCAAAAAATGTTATGTCTAATTTTTTTTTCAAGAAGCTTATAAGATGTTAAAATAAGATGTTTTAGAGCTTTTAAGCTCTTAAAAAGAAGGTAGCTCAGCCCAAATTTTTGAAAAGATTTTATAAGCTCCATGTTCTTAATTCTTTAAAAGACAAAATTGCCCCCATATAAATAGTTTGAGAATGAGCAAACCCTCATTTCAGAAATTTCCTTGTGGCTGCCAAGGCTTTCTTCTCTCCATCTCCTCACCAGAAGGCCATGGCAGAATCAAAGACTAATTCCAGAACCAAGGCCGATGCTAGAACCACAACCAAAGGTAATCTGCAATTATTTCTGGTATAATATTTTAACAAATTGTGGATCTTGCCATATTTAATATTGTTGTGGAAGCAATCTGATTCCTTTCCTTTGATTTTTTCTTTCGATGGTTTCCTTGTCAAAATGAGTTGAGTTTTGAGAATATTGTTGTTCATAGATTAGTAATGGTTTGAAGAATGGATTAATATTATTGTGGAAGGAATCTGAATCACTTTGTTGTATGTTGTTTAAGTATTTTTCTTGAACTTTTTACTTTATTTCAGTGATTCATTTTGACCTGTCTCTAGGTAAGGCTTTCTTTTGGCAATTGTTCATTTTTTTCATCTTCTTGTTTTGGCCGAGATAATCTAGTTTGAGGTTCACATGAAAGGTTTGTTAACTAGTCTTAGGATTTTTTATTTTTGGGACTAATAATTTTGCCTCTGTTTGTAATGGAGTAATGGAGTTTCTATTTTTTTGGCTTTTGGGCTGCTTTTTTATTTAGCTACTCTTTCTTGTTGTAGATCCGAGTAATATCTGTTGATTAGTTGCCAAAAAGAGAGGCAAAAAAGAAAGCTCATTAAAAAGTTAATAATTTTGTCAAAATTTAAAGATTCACCACAAATTCTCAAGTCTTGTGAGAAGGTAAAGAAAGGCCAGCACTTTGAGGTATCATCAATAGATATTTTGACTTGATTTAGTGGTCAAATTTCTAGGAAACATAAGCATATAGTTAACAATAATTTTGTCTTGTTTCATTAACAAAGGAAGAAAGAAGCATGATTTCATTTTCATTCTGTTATAAATGTTGCAAGAAAGAAAGATTATGTAGCTATATGCCACTTTGATCTAATTTTCTCATTAAATTTGTGCAAAGCACATTTTAATTGGTTTTTGCTTCCTTGAATATAGCAATTTTAGCATGGTTTCTTGAACCCCATGTTCTGCCCACTTGTGTAATTCCTCCAGACAACCAAAGCTTTGAAAGTTGTCATGAGAACAGTACTCAAAGTCATCATTGTCCCAATTGAGAACACAATAAGGGATGCTCTCGCATGTTTCATATAAGCCCAAAGAGCACTATAAATGTTAGTTATTTTTGTATATCTTTATTTTGTTTATTCTTATTTTGTTTTCTAGATGGAGAATCAAGACAAAAGAAATAAAGGATTCGCGTTGAATGCAAATTTTGCTAAGAGTATAAGTAAGATTGTAAGTAAAAATAATGAAGCGAGTAAAGGACGATTCTCTGCAAGGTGGGATTCATTTTTATCTCTTAAGTTTATTGAGTTGTGTGAGGACGAAATAAGAGAAGGAAATAGGCCAAATAGCCACTTTAATGTCAATGGATGGAAAAACTTGGTCATGAGATTCAATGAAGTCACTGCTAGAAGCTATGTATACAAGCAACTTAGAAATCACTAGGGTAAGATGAAGAAAGAATGGATATTATTTAGGAAATTAATGCATCAAAAGACTACAGTAGGTTGGAATCCCATAAAAAAATCATTTGATACTTCCGACGAATGGTGGGAAAGAAAAATCAAAGTAATTTCTCAAACACCAATCTCATAAATAAGTTAATAGTTCCTTTTATTTATTAAAATAAGTTTAATTGGGTATACGTGTTCTTGCAGGAAACTCTAACTATAGCAAGTTTAGAAACAAGGATTTATCTTTGATTTGGTTTCAATATGATACGTTGTTTTCTAGTGTTGCTGCCATGGGAGAAGAGCACGAGCACCAAGTCAAAGATCTGGGAATGAGATTGGTAGTTATGAAGAAAAGTTGGAGGATAATGGGGAATCAAATGACCACGAAGAGGAACAAGTGTACATTGGCAATAGTGATGACATCGAGAATATTAGAATATCTGATTATAACATAAACTTTGGAACTAAGAAAACATACAGTGTTAGTAATGAAGTTATGTTCCGATCTTTAGACATCACAAAAAGAAAATTTAGAGGTGAAAAAAAGTAAAAGGGAAAAGAAAATTTATGGGGCAACTTCATTAAAGGAAAATATTCATTCCGTTTTATATTTTATGGATAACAGAAACACTGCGACCTCTGCATCATCAATGAAGATAATGATTGGGGTTGCAGTTGAGATGTTGAGCAATGTTCCAGGAATAACACCCCAAAGTGAACTTTGGAACTACTCACGTAGCCCATTGACCAAAAAAGATATGCGAAGAGTGTTTGTTAGTCAACCTTGTCATGGGTCTTGTTTGTCTTGGCTAGAGTTTAACTATAATCAATTCAAGAAAAATTGTTGACCTTGTGAGTTGAGATACTATAGTTGAACTAGTATATCTGATCAATAGATGTGTTGGATTGGTTTTGGTTCAGTGCTTTAATAGTTTATACTAACTTCATTTTCTTCGTTCTAATATATTTATGCATTAGCAATTATTTATTTGGGTTTACAGTGCTATAATCACCTATATTTGAGTGGTGTTTGCCATCTGGTGTTAGTTACTAATTTGTTGGTTTGATAATATATTAGAAGTTTCTAAAAAAAAAGTTCTTATATGTTTAACTAGCAAGTTTTAGTCTTTATTTATTTATTTTAATTCTTAGAACATTTTGATATGTTTTGCATGATCATTTATTTTAGAGTAAATTGCATTAAACCCACCAACCTGTGGGGTCCAGTGCACTTCACTCCCTAAACTTTGCAAATATGAGATTAATCCCCCAACGATTGAAAAACGTGCACTTTGTCCTATTTCACAAATTCCGTTAGAATATTCAGGGAATACTCCGTTTTTCTACAACTAAACCCCTAACAATTTAATGAGATATTCCTTGAATATTCTAACGGAGTTTGTGAAATGGGGCTAAACGCACGTTTTGAATCGTTGGAGAGGGGGGGGTTAATCGTACATTTGCAAAGTTTAAGGAGTGAAGTGCACTGGACCCCAAAAGTTGGGAGTTTAATGCAATTTACTCTTTATTTTATTTTTAAATATCAATGCTTGTAGGTTGAGCAGCTAATGGTGCCTTGGCATATTAGAGATTGTCCTTCAATAAAACTTTGGGATATATCAAATTGTATTTCAGTTAGGTCAAATATTCCGTATGATGGTGAAATGATTATATTGATAAAGATCAAGTTCAAAAAGATTTGGATTGGTGGACTTTGTGCCAAGTAAAGACACATAGTATTTTAACTTACTATGAGAACTATCTTTGTAAGGTTCCATGCCGAACATCTACATGCACAGGTCATATGTTTCTAAAGGAGATATTGAATGGGCATGGAATAAATTGTTATCAAGTATTTTGCCTTGAAAAATTAGTCTTCTTAGATTTGTGTCATGAATTGACCCATAACTATGCTCTTTATCCAA
The DNA here is from genome assembly GCA_014898755.1 of Handroanthus guayacan. Taxonomy (NCBI): domain Eukaryota; kingdom Viridiplantae; phylum Streptophyta; class Magnoliopsida; order Lamiales; family Bignoniaceae; genus Handroanthus; species Handroanthus guayacan. Next base: position 369,990 of record JACFYI010003845.1, read on the forward strand.
CAAGAAGAGCGTTTGTGTATAAGGAAGTAGCGATTTTTGGATGACTTATGCTTACGGTACAGATAATAGATTGATGCAAGAGATATTTAATCATTTAGGTGTGGCGATTTCAAGACATTTTCACAGAGTTCTCAAAATAGTGGATAAACTAGCTAATGATATAATTAAACCCCATCTTGAGTATCACGATGGTAAAGGATACGATAGACCTTAGCATTGTCGGTATAAACTAACCGTAGACCTTAGCATTGTCGGTATAAACTATTTTTTGATGTAAGTAACTTTTCAATTAGATAATACATAGATACATTCACATATGCTTGTATTAAATTTCTAGCACTTTTTTCTTTTGTATGATTGCATTAGCGCAATTGATGGCATGCATGTGAAAGTTTGACTACTACAAGGGAGGGCAATACCATATATTGGACGGAAAGGTTATGGTACTCAAAAGATTCTTGCAGTTGTAGATTTTAATATATGCTTTACATTTGCGTAGGCTGGATGGGAAGGGGCCGCTCATGATAGAATTTTTGGAGAAGCTGTTCCTTGACCGGAGCTTAATTTTCCTCATCCAACAAGAAAAAAATATTATTTGGTTGATGTTGGGTACTCATGTACGCCAGGATACATGGGTCCTTATAGAGGGAAAAATATAAAATATCATTTTGAAGACTTCCCTCAAGCGAGGAGTGGGCAACGTGCACCAAGGAACTTGAAAGAAAATTTCAATCATTAACATTCTTCATGTGAAAATTGTATTGTATGGACTTTTGGATATGGAAAGCATGCTTGAATATATTGGCTGATATGCCTTATTTTCATATTGACACACGAAGAGAAATTGTGTTAGCAACTATGGCTATTCACAATTATATAAGGAAGAAAAATGTTGCAGACAAGGCATTTTCAATAGCTGAAGATAAAAATTATGAGCCATGTACAGTCCTTGTTATTAAAAATAGTGCTACAATGTAGAAGATGAAGATAATCCAAGAAGTGGTTATTGGATGGCATCAATGGCAACGTCACATTAATTTCAGTGGGGTCCCAGGGCCCCACTAAAAATGACCCCACTAAAAAAATTTTAATTAGTATATATGTACATATAATATATATATATTTAAATGTGAGTCTACAGAAGACATATATGTATATATATTTATATATGTGGATTTCGCTATTAAATTTGCAGCAAATCACTAAATGAAAGTTAGGGCTGTAAAATATGAAAAATTTAAAATGTGAAGGTCTATCGACACTAGAATTTGAAGTTTGAAAAAGCTTTAAATTTGGCTATTTTTGTTTTCTTTGATCAATGTCAAACCAAATCATTCCTTGAAACTTATACTTCCCACATTTCACTTTCAAGTTTTATTTTTCACTCAACCACCACTCGTATGCATTAGGTTTGAACCAATTTGTAAAACTCAAGGCTATATTGGTGAGTTAAAATTTTATGTTTTTATTAATTTAATAGTATTTTAATGAATTCATTTGGTCTTTTTATTTTTTTTTGGGGTAATTATTCATGTGAAGTTTTCAATTATTTAGCACAATGTGTTTCTTGATATGGCAATTCACCATACTTATGTGGTAGAGACATTTTTTTCATAGTTTATATCATCTGAATTATAACTTTTTTTTTATAGAGTTTTATTGAATATGTGACTTGGGGGTTGGGAAAAAAATGTTTGGGCTCATCATAGGATAACTCCAGGATATTGGAAATTTCAAAAGTACTCCATTGAATCAAGACTCTGGA
>JACFYI010003845.1:374418-400289 GCA_014898755.1 Handroanthus guayacan
GATTATTATACTAAATAATCCCATCACATATTTAATCATTCATTTTATCTATCATTCACTTATCCCATCAATCAAAGTAAACAAGCCCTTTGAATATTGAAATTTGCTTCTCTTAAAAAAAAAAAAGGAAAAGAAAGAAAAAAAGAGGAGAGGAAGAAAGAAAACTAGTAAATAAGAAATTCAAAAGAATGACAGAAAATTAGTATCGTAACACATCAATTATTTTTTTTGTGTTTTTGAATTTCTTTTTTATCTCCTTTAATGTGTATTTCCCTTTTCAATTTAATTTTTTCCCCTCAACTCTAAAGCTCATATGTCATAATTTCTCATGAAATTCACAGCCAATTAGATCCAATACACAGATATTTTCTTTGAGCAGTCATATTTGAAACGTGAGGCAACCCAAAGTATTGAAAAATTATTGTATTCTTATTTCATCAGGCTCTTCATCACATTGCATTTCATATATATTTCCGTGAGTTAGATGAAATTAACTCAATTTCAAAAGATAATAAAAAAGAATATTTTTTTTCAACTTATCCTTTTAACATTTATTTTTCTCTTTCATTTTTTTCTCCAATTATAATCTTTTTTCTTTCCAACTTCATTCTCTCCAAATTTATTTTTTGATTGTGTCTTTCCATATAATAAATACAAATAAAAATATTTCAATAATTAAGAAAAACTTGTTATCATTGAAACTAATTAATTACTTTAATTTTGTATAATAAAAAATTTAAGTACACACATCGAATTTGACACAATTGCTAATATTTATAGTGTTTTTGTTGATTTTCTTTTTTTTTTTTTCCTTCCTGTGGCGTAATGTACAACTAAATTTAAGATATTTTTCTCACCACCTAACATTTATGATTTATGGTCAAAATCATCTGTATCATTCTCTCAATCCTTGGCGTCCAATTTTTGAGGTCCCAATATGAAAGCGACGTCAAGAAAATGAAGGATGCACAAAATCTTGACTTAAGAAACCCCTAATTTTTTTTTTCTCCCCAAATTACTCACACCTGGAATTTTTTACTCTCACAATTGACTAACCCTTTTAGGATTAACCTTCAAATAATACACCATTAATTAAGTAAATCACGAGTCAAGACACGGTTTCCGCATTTTATACAATATTAATTAAAGCACATTAGAACGTGGTTGCCGACATAATTCTCAATTGCCTTTCATTTATTATGAACACTATTAATGTAATTTGTCATCAGCTAGTCAAGATTTTTTAAGTTCAGACAACCTAAGGGACTTCTCTATTTTAACATTAGTGATATTTGTACAAATTTATACCTCATATGATAGGTATATACACAAATATATTGTTATGTCACAATCCAGAGGTCCATTGTGTGGACCTCTTTGCCTTGTTCTTTTTTTTTTGAGACTATTCATTACATTTTCAATAGAGCAATTTCATTACATTAGTAAATCAAGATTACAACTACATTCGAAATCAATATCAAAATATATTAACTAAGAAATAAGTATTTAAACGTAATATTCAATAGAAAAAATAGCCTACTATAAGAAGAACATGCTCGAATCCCTAAAAGCCTAACCTCATGATCATGGGACCTCAACTTTACAGCTGGGGTTTAGTATCATTTGATAGGGTAGATGTAGATCGAAAGCTAATTACACTTAATGTCTTGTCTAATCATGTATACCACAGTTGCAGGTCAACTCGATATCAACGTCAAGTATAAAAATCATTTGAAGCTTGAAATTGAGATGTGAGGTGAGCTCATACATGAAATTACAAGACTATCCTCATATACAATAAATTGAAATGTATATTCAATTTTTTTTTAAAAATAAAATATAAGAAAAATTCTCAATAACAATCTTGCAAATCAAAGAAAGAGAAAATTAACCAATCTATGATTATTTTTGCATCAGATTCTGAATTAGCCGTTTACCCACTACTACTATTAGTGGTCTATGTCCTCGAGAGTACATTCTTGGATGTACTAAAAAACCCATCCTAAACCTCATCACAATTAACAGCTACAAGGGTAAAGTGGTTTGGTTACCCTAAAGACACGAAGAAAATTTCAAACCTTTCAAATCAAACAATTAAAAACCCAAAGTTTATACCATAATTAAGAGGGCCCATCTAACTTTGGCATCACCGCTGAGGAATTGGAAGAAAAGTCCAAAGTTTTAGCCTACTTTGCCACCATAAATACACACTAACCTCCTCTTAATCTCCTTTCAAACTTGGATAACTTTTTTCAGACACAAATTCAAACCCTTAACTGTTGCCCTTTGCTTTTCTGGTACCCCTTTTTCACCCAAAATCATCATGAAATATATACTCTCCTTGAACATGGACTAGAAATGGAAGATCAAGCTGAGAAAGTGTATGTAGCCATTGGAACGAGAGACATTTATGATGGTTTTATGACCTTGCAGTGGACGCTGAAAAAGTGGTCGAACGATGGAATCAGCATAGTGATTCTGCATGCACCCAGTGCCATTTGCAAGGACTATGTCTACACACTGCGTAAGTTCGTCTAAAAATCACACTTTTATTTTGTCTATATGATGAGTATGTGACGAAGTTGAATGTTATGCATGTAGTTGGGAAATTTCCTGCAAGTTCTGTGAGTGAAGAGAAGCTAAAATTCGTTGAAAAGAATGAGGAAGCCCAGAGTGACAGGATCCTGTCCCAGTACATAGCCTTTTGTGGCAGGGTTGGAATTTTATAGTTGGTTCATATATATTGGAAGCAAATGCAATTATTTGGACTAATACTGAAATGGGTTCTGATTCTTCCCTTTTTTTCTTTTCCTTCCCCATAGGTTAAGGCAGAAGTGATCAAGATTGAGGAAAATGAGCAGCCTTTACACAAGCAACTTGTAGAAGCAATATCAAGGTTTCATATAACCAAATTAGTAATTTCATTAGCATTTATGAAGTCCTCATCATGGTAAGCAAATTCTCACACTCTCTACGTACTTTCATGGGATAATTAACACATCCTGAGATTTGACATAATGACAAAGAAAACACTATCTGTAGTTTGAGAGGTTTAAGAAACACCCCTGTAGTGGTTAGATTACAAGAATCTATTGGTAATGTTTCAGGGGTTTTATTGTATTCTCCTTAACTGGTGTTGCTATTAATAAGTCAAACCTCCTAGGGTGTTGAAGTAATTATTCCTATTTCAAAGTTTTCACCATAGAAAGCTTGGTAAATTTCAGAGTTTTGACGATTAGTGTTGTAAATAGGAAATCAAAAAGTGCAATTAGCGGATCGTTTTATGTTCTTCATGAGAAGCCTGATTTCTGCGAGCTGTTTGTAATATGTGGAGGAAGACTAGTTTTCCTGAAAGAAGAAAATGATGAAGGTTTCATAGAGGATGATAAAGGATTCATGGTTGCCAAGCTTAAAGAAAGAAATCATAGCATAAAGAATTGGTTTGGAAAGATGTTCCTGGAAAATTCTGCTGTTATGAATAGTAATTCCCCTGATTCACGTTCTTCATTAAGCAGCAATGGTTCACCTCATCAGTGGGAGAAATACAGTCTAGAGATTGAACAGTATGCAAATGAATTATTGTCTTTACAAGAAGAGGAAGGAAAAATTAATGTGGAAAAGGAAGCCTCGAATAAAAATTCCACAGAGCAACTACACGTGCCAGAACATCTGGTAAGACTTTCAAAAGGTTTTTTTTTTTTTTTTTTTTTTTTTTTTTTTACTTTTCAAAGTTCGAATAGTTACCTCAACAACCCTGGAGATTGGCTTAATTACAAAAACACTTTATCTGGTTTGAGAAATTGCAATTCCCTTGAGGTTAATTTGCAATGTTTCGGTGAAATTTAATTGTGTTGCACTTTCAAAAGGTTTAATTGTAATGTGCATGAAGTGTTATCGTAATTTTCTCAAACCACAAGGAGTGTTTTTATAACTAGGCCAACCCACATGAGATGATGAGGCAATTATCCTTTTTTCGTTTCTCCTTCTATGATACAATTACTTTAGAGCAGATGCAGAATGAATTTTGTGTTCAAAAAGTCCACTTTTTTCTTATTTCAATGAAGTTTTCTTACTCAATATTTGCTAATTCCTTCTTTTGACTCTTTTTTTTGGGTAGGTCCACTTCTAATATTTGCTTATTATTATTATTATTATTATTATTATTAAACTCAAAATTTCAAGACTAGGATCCCATGGTATAGTTTTCTTGAAGAAATTGTGACTCCTCTTTATTTTACCAAATGATTCTCAGGGTACAGCAGAAAGAATTAAGGTTCTTAACAGCAGAATACAAAGTGCTCAAGAGACCATCCAGTTCAACAGAAAACAAGCAAATGCTGCTAAGGAAAGGCGTGAAAAAGCTGAATCGGCTATCAGTATATGTAATACCCGGGTAAATTTGCATTCCAAATCCGAACTGCGAAATGATCTGTATCTCCATCACTCCATTAAAACAAATTCCCTGTTTCACATAGGCTGAGGAGCTTCATTCCTGCATAAACGAACAAGTCGTCAAAAGCATTGATCTAAACAAAGAATCAGAAAGTCAAAAGGAAGAGCTCCATGAACTTGAGAATGAAGTGCAGGAGAAGAGAAGTAAGCTTAACTCAATTCTTGAACTACAGAGGGAACTCTCAAACAAACTACATCTGTCATCCTCTGCTAAAGCATGTGCTGAAGTGCAGCTGGAGAAGGCAGTGAGAACAAGAGCTGAAATGGTTCAACAAATCGAGGAATTGCGAAAGCATAGGGATGTCTTGCAACGCAGAATTGAGTTCTGTAGAGAAAAGGATGCAATAGGAAAAGCATCAAAGTTCAATGGACATGGTTTTGATTACAGAGAATTTTCTGCTGCAGAAATTATAGCAGCCACTGAAGACTTCTCTGAACGTCTGAGGCTAAAATCTGCTGGAAAATGGACACATGTATATAAAGGTCGGATAAATCATGTAACAGTTGCAATTAAAAAGTACAATTCGGAAGCATTTGCAACCAAGGTAGGGTGTAGGTATATCATGAAATTCATTTATATCATTAAAAATGGGTACATGAAAATGATGCTCACTGAATAAGCTGCTGATTGTAGGTTAAACTTTTCAGTCATGTAAGGCACCCTAATGTGGTAGCCATGATCGGCTTTTGTTCGGAGCTCAACTGCATTGTGTATGAGTACCTGCACAACAGAAGCCTGCACGATGTGTTATTTTCAACTGAGAAAAACTGTAAGAGAAAGAAACAGTTTCTAAGTTGGCATGCTCGGATTCGTATTGCAGCTGAAATGTGCTCAGCTCTAAGCTTCCTTCACAAGAGCAAGCCTACGCCAATTATCCATGGCAACTTAAAACCCTCCAAAATTCTCCTTGATTGTAATAATATTGCAAAACTCACTGGCTTCAAGGGTCCTAATTCACAAGATAAGCCTGATGTCCAATCAGATATCCAGGCTTTTGGGAACTTGGTGCTACAGCTTCTGAGGGGCAAGAATTGGGCTATAACAATGGACACTGCAGCAGGCATTAGTGATTCAGACCATTTAGACGGGAAATGGCCAATCGACTTGGCTATGGAATTTTCCGGCATTGCGGTTAAGAGTTCGTCCATTACAACACTGCCAACAAGAGAGATTAATGATTTAAAGAAAAGAGCAGATGAGCTAGTTGCTAATGGTGAATTCCATGTTGAACATGTAGAGGACTTGAGCAACATGCCTAGTGCATTCCTCTGTCCCATCTATCAGGTTAACCATTATTTGTCAAAACTACAGTTCTTCCCATATAAATCTTGTCATTTTCAACATAAAGCATACAGTTACCTTATTCATATTGCCATTGTTTGCAGGACATCATGCAGAATCCTCATCTTGCTGCAGATGGATTTTCATACGAATTTGAAGCGATAGATGAGTGGCTAAAAAGTGGACACGATACATCACCCATGACTAACTTAAGGCTAAACCACAAGCTCCTCACCCCAAATCACACTCTGCGGTTCCTAATCCAGGATTGGCAGAACAGAACATCAGCTACAGCTACTTGAGGACCAAATTGTTGGAAGCCAAGATACAAACTGAAGGTGTTATTCTGTCTTAAGTACAATTCACATCCAGGCCTTAATCCCTGCTACAAAACACTGGTTCATAGTGGTTAGACTTTTGCAGATAGAATAATGTCACCGCACAAAATCCACTAGCTGCAAAGTGATCCGTTATCAAAGCAAGATAAATAGATTGGACCCGGATGAGTAAAATTGTATTCTCTTAACTTGCTTTCGCAAGGATAGATGTCATGGTTTACTTCATAAATAGAATGAAGACCATCCTAGGAAGTCATGGATTAGAGTGATAGTCTACAAACATGAAATTAGTTTCAGGTGGATAACACTTAGCTGAGAAGGGTTGGCATAATCAACCCCCAGTGTACTCAGAGGATGGGTGGACACTGACTTTGCCCCCGCAATAATAATGGCACATCCTTCAAGCAAAATACAGAAAAGGAAATTTTTGAATAAATGAGGTGTATTTTCTACTCTCAAACCATTTATCACTGTTAGATAAAGAGAGTAAATGTTGTGTATTGTTTGCTGGGTTTCAAATTCTTGAAATCACATATACGTATTAATTCGTTTCGATTCAATACAGTTAGATCATCATATTGCATCAATTCACATTAAAGCCAATTACAGCATGCAAAAAGGTCATCCAGGTGAAATTCTTGATCGCTGCCTGACTAAGACCATTGAATTGAAGAATGGTGGTGGTAAAAACAATGACAAGCAATACCCAAAGGCCAGCAGCTGTGGCATAACCCAGCTATCCAGTTAATCTAAGCTTTGCCGCCACTAGAGTCGTACAAGTAAAAGAGTATTGACGAGAATAAGCAAGATTTCATCAACGTTAGCATAGATATATAGCGACATGCAAAACATAATGAACTGCACAACTAGGAATCTTATGCCGTTCCAAGAGCACAATCTCAAATGGCTTAGTGTCATTAGGATTGGGCGCATGGTGATCAGGTTGTGGCTGCCAATTCTCTACCTGAACAACATGTTGACATTCTCATCCAACAATATTCCAAGCAAACAGGGGAGGCTTACTCAGGTTCCACCCTATTTTGATGTTGCAACTAAACCTATACTGTGCACTCTTTTTGCTGTTTCTGCTTTGGGCAACATACATATAGACTTTGTATAACTATGGCGCTAGGAAGGTTGCTTAAACTGGAGTAGGGAAAATTGTAGCCTGGATGGCTCTATATTGATTACCAAGAAATAATAGCACACATCAGATATTCAACCACAAACTGAGAGCAAATAATACTGAGTAAAACTAGCAAGAAAATGCATGAAACCCCAGAGGTGTCCAAAAAGCTGCATATGTGATGAGTACATATCATGTACACTTGTGCATTAATTGTAAATTCCAACTGCATAAGCATAGAACAAGCCTTCCTGAGTTTTTGATGTGTCACACAAGGGGCTGCAAACAAACTGGCTATTGCACCCACTGTTGGATATCACCACTCCCAGACAAAATTGCATCAAGAACATTGGAGCTCCTTGATTCCAGAGACAAGGAAAATTAAGAAGCTTATATTTTAACCAATCTCATGATCAAGCACCTACAAAATACTACCTAACCAGAGTTTGTTATGGTACCAGTAGTAAGATTTTAAAGCAGTTCCGGGGCTATTTTATTATATCACGAATCTTTTTCCAGAAGAAATAACAAGAAGACTCATATGTCACTACTTGAACAATTAGATCTCAGTTATCACATCATTAATTAATAGTTTCATTACAGAAGAACAAGAATCTCTTTATTACATGCTAGATAGTTGACTACCCAATAGGCCCGCGATGTTTTTTCTTAATGAACCAATCTCTAAACACAGACCACCAAATGCCTGAATCTAAAGCAGAATCGAAATCTTGCATCAACCATGAAGGTGTGCAATTAATGTAGCCTCATATGAAAGACCACCGAGCCCATATGGCTATAGCACTTTTCATCACTTCATTTAATTGATAAGAGCATTTAGAAAAAGTTTGACATTGCCTAGAAGTTAAAAAGTATGTACTTCAAGTAACTATTGTAAAGGACATTAAGTGAAGCAAACTCAAGCTTTTGTTGTTCACATCTTAATGAAAAGATTACATAAATCACTGTGCTTAATTTAAGTGAAACAAGTTCAAAGAGTTTATGACTGCTAATAGTCTTATTAAGCACAAGGGCTCTTGCAAGATTGTCCACAATCCCAACATGCACATCCACCCACTTCCTTCCCTAAGCAATTCCAACCCCTTTCAACTACAAAGACTGCATAGAATTTTCAATCCACTTCAAGTCTAAAATCACTACAAACGGAACCTATTGCCTCCATCATCTAGCTACATCAAATTTATCCAGTCTTGCAAATCACAAACTAATCTTTCACCCTTACAAGTAACCAAACTACGCAACTTACTTTTGATCAGAATATACACCAAGTGCCATTTCCATAACAATTCGGATACCAAATCAAAACTAGTTTTCGTCATTCAATAATGTAAGCATTATCAAAGATAACACCCAAAAGCCAATAGATTGTTCTATTTTCCACTTTGTAAGCTTGTACACATATTAATATGACATTCACGGGCTCAAAGAGTTCAAAACCATCAGCAGAACATACATAAACCATTTACACAGTCATTGACAGTGCACCCACACATAGATTACACTAAAGTCAACACTAAGTAATAATCACTAACTTTTAGAAAGGAAAAGCCGAAAAAGAAAAAAAGAAAAAAAGAAAAAAAAGGAAAAAAAGAAAGGTAACAAGAAAGGCGTGCACTATTTTGAAGGTATCAAAAGCGAAGAAGAGGGAGAAGAGCAGAGGCTCCTGAGTCGGTCTTGCTGCTCTGTGTATTGGCGCCTGAGGTAGGTTTCAAGGATTTCCATCACGCGCACGAACTTTTTCATGTCATCGAGGCGGCGGGTCAGCTCGGCTTCCCTTGCCCTGGCTCGCTCGAGCCGTGCCTCCGTCTCAGCCATCCGGTCTCTAAGATTCTCCAACGCGACCCTGTTTTCGTTCTCCACCGCTGGAGTTTCGATGAGATCGCCTTTCGACGGCAATCGCTCGCTGCCGTAGCACATGGTTCAATTGCTGGCTTCTTTGAGTCGCAGCTTGATTTATCGCAGGTGTACAAATGTGGGAGATGAAGGAGCGTCCAGCCAAATATCCAATGACTTATGACTTTGAGCAGGATCCTAATTGACAAAATTACCCTACTTCTTCCTTTCTTTTCCTTTCTTTTCTTTTTTTTTTTTTTTTTTTTTTTTTTCTCTCCCCCCTTTTCTATTTCTTAATAACAGACTAATGATAGTTGTATTTATGCTCAAAATAAATTGCATGTGGCCCATTTTCACTTTGTTTGGTGGCCCCGATAGGGACTCTCACCAATCCAGATGGATTGGCTGGGTTGAGATTAATCTCATTTGGGAATGTCATCCCATAGGGTGTTTAGCTCTTAGCTTTTAGCTTCTAACTTCTGTTTTTCGGTTACAAAAATTACATTAAAAAAATTTATAACTCTCATTTTTATAATTTAAAATTTAAAAATATAATTATGTATATGAAAAATTACTTTTTTGACAAACACTATCATAACTTTTTAGTTTTTAATTGCAGACACTGTCAACTTTTATTATGTACTTTTACAACTAGTAGAAGCAATGCCAAACACCCTCTTATTACGTAAGACTTGAGGTGAGATTAATAAATACAATAGTCTTACTTTGATGTTTGATATTATAGTCAGAAGTGGTACCGCATTCTCGTCCCATTTTCCCTATAGTTTTTACCAACTTTTGAAAGCCAACAATCACAAATTAACGGCAATTGAAAAATATTAATAGTCTTTCTCACCAATATAAGAATTTGTAATCCTAATTTTGAGATTCACCTGCACTCCTTCCTTTTTCCTCATCACAGAATTTTAATGTATGCATTGGAGTGTTTCAAAGAAGGCAATAAATAGGAGATGCCAAAAAATAGACTTCCTAGTTTCAACCGGTTGTTATGTTAAAAACTTTTGCAGATTTGCTCTTTTGTACTTCATATTGATAATTTATGTATAGTGATACTAATGTTTTGTATGTGGCTTGTAAGTTACAAATGATGCAAAAGCTTGTGGATATGGTGTGATGGTCCTTTGACAATCCCATACGACACAATATTGCAAATATCCAAACGACGACGATCATAAATGCCACTTCATTTGGTGGATGAATTTTCAGGTGTTAATTAGTGATATCCTCCAACTGGTCGTGACGAGTCATCTACTGCCCCTGATCTTGAGCATCTAAGCCTTGAATGTACCCAATCTCCAGGTCCAACATGAATAGTGTCTGATTGCTGAAGAAACAAAGCCACATCATAAGTAATCCTATGTTGTATGCATTTGGTGCTTGTTTTATTTGTAGCAGTCTATTAGTTACTTCATGATTGGGATTGTTTAGTTCTATGTTTCTTTGGTATATTTGTCGATCGTAGTGTTGCATTCTGTGCAAGTTTGGAGTGTTCTTGGTGAAACCCTTTTCTTTAGTGACTCTCTGGTGCGCATTGAAGGTACTCTTGGACCCATAGTTGGAGATGTAGATAGAAAATTCTATTTTGGAGAACAATTTTGATGAAATTTTTTCAGAAGTAGTGAGAAAATAGGGTTTAAGTTTTGATCGTATGTCAGAATTGGGGGGGGCGGGGGGTGTCTTATGTTCAGACTCCAAAATCTTCGGTTGATGGACAACCAGGTGACTAACACATGGGATTTCTGTTAATTTTTTGATGGAAAGTCGGATGATATTTCAAAAGTCAAAGAAAATACGAAATCAGTCTTATAAGTGTCAATCCAAAAAAGATTGTACTAAAGTTGCAATTGAAGTATCGTTTAGGACCAAACGTGCAATTTCCCTTTCTTCTATCCCCAGATAACTTTAAGGTTATATTATGCATGTAATTTTAAACTTGTTTACTGAGGATATATTGTAAGGTCAAGGCATGTAAATTTATGAAACTCAAGACGAATAATACTGAAAAAGGAAATGCAGAAAATACACAATCACACAAAAGAAACAAAAGCCATGCTTTGCAAACTATGACAATCTATTCATCTATTCCTACTTCGGAGAATAAGACATAAACTTATACAAAGGAGAAGTCACATTAGGGAGAGAAAAAGGAAAAAAAAAAAAAAAGATTAAAAACTAATGATTCGCAAGATGTATACCAGCTCTTAGGACCTGGTATCTTCTATTGGGATGCATACAGGAGAAAATAGAATTCTTCTGTTTCTTTGGTTTGGTTCCAAAGATAAATGAGCGTAGAGGAACTCGAGGCCTGCTCAATGTATCCGTTTGTTCACTAGAAATGCTAAACTCCTCGTTCAACTTTCTTAACGTCTTCTCAATCTCAAGTTGAAGCATTCTTACATGATCTAAACCTGCCTGTAATTCTTCTCTAACCTTGTTGTTTTCTTGTTTCATGTTCAGAATCTCACCTTGAAACTTTGCAGCTTGATGACTGCTGAATCTGATTTCATCCTCCTCGACTCCTTCTTTTAAAGCCTTCGTGATCTCCTCCTGAATGCTGCACAATGATGCAAACCTTCCTTTCAGCTCGTCTTTTAGGGACACACTTTGCTCTAACCACACCGTTAGTTCTGTCTGAATCTCTCTCAAGTGCTTGTAGATGGGCCGAATCTCTGATTTCATTTGCGTTGTAATGCTACCATCTGGTTTCTTTTTCTCTTTGAGTTTCGATATTTCATCCTGTAGATCCTGAACTTCAGTCTTGAATTTCTGGATCTGATGATATGCTGTGCTAAATCTCAACCAGAAATCCAAGTTCTCATCTAGTATTGCATCAATACTCATCCGGAGCTTTTCTTCAACTTTTGATATGGATGGACATCTATCAATAAAAATCAACTTGATTTCATCACCGTCTTCATTCGTATTACTAACACGTTCCTTTACATCCAAATTCTTGTTTCCTGCTTCAGATTTAACACCATGATCGACCAGAGAACTAGATATTCGACTGCCATCTTCCTTCACATCCTTATCTCCTTCAACAAGGTTTAACCTTTGGCGCAAATATCGAATTTCTTCATCCCTCTTCAGAATGCCTTTCTTTAGCTCTCTCATTTGCAATGTTATATCAAATTGGGTGTCCTTTTCTTTCTTCTCCATGTCACTGAGCTTTTTCTTGACATCCTTATAATTCCTAAGAATTGTTGTATACTCCTTCAGGAGAATCTTCTCTCTATCCTCCATCCCGCTCAAGAGCATCTGCTGCCAGTTTAGCTCTTCATCTTTATCTATGCTTTCTTGTGGTTCAGCATTAACAAGATCACCCGAATGATCCTCAAGAACTTGTTCCTTTAGCTTCTGATCCAAAAGGGTACCCGATTCTCTAATCCCTTCTCTAACTTCTTCTTGTTTAGGTAATGATGGAATGTCTATTTCGACTTCTTTCACATCCTCTAAATCTTCTGTTCTGGAAGCACTTAAACTTCTGACACTGTTAGCTCGACTCAGCACATCTTTCTCTTCTTTGAGCTGCTCGTGCAACTCAACTTGAGAAGGTAATGTGCCCTCATGATTGGACAAATTGCTTTCCTCTGGCTCTTCATCTGGCTTTACACTAGTTAATTTCTCTGATAGGTGATCTAGATTGGATCTAGCCTGAGCAAAGTTTGTCTGGAGATTGTTGTTTTGGCTTTCAACATTCTTGTTCAAATCTTGGATCTTGCTCAGTTTTTCTTCCATTTCCTTCACCCTGGTGCTTATTTTATGAGTATCATCAACCAGATTATCCTTTTCTTGTTCCAAATTCCGAATCTGTGCATTCAGATCATCTGTTTCTGTTCTTAATGTGTTAACAAGAACCGTCTGAGTAGACACCGCAGTTTCTAAGCTTATAACCTTATTAACCAGCTGATCGATCTTCTCGGCCAACTGAGTCACGGTCAGAGATGCCACTGAGCTCAAATCATTGAAATTCTCTTTATTTTCCTCCGGGAAGCCCTCAATTTCCTTAGTTTCTTGAATCAAATCTTCAGCCACATCATCCACATCATCTTTTCTTGAGATTTGCAATTCATCAGTTGGATTTTGTTCTTCATCAGTGAGATACTTTTGTCTGAGCGACTGCAGACGTTGACAGGCAGCATCGATCCTCTTATACTCCTCTCTTGCTTGTCTTGTCGAATTTTCTTGTTTCTCTTGCAACATAGCCAACGTTTCCTGACAAGATTTAAGCGCAGCCTGAGCCATCAAAGTCCGAGCCTCATCATCCTCAATCACCGTGTCCATATTAAACTCATCTTGCAACTTAGACACCTTTTGCTGCATCTCCATAATCTGGTTTTCAATTCCCCAATACTTCGCTAAACCACTTTCATAAGAGCTTTTTACAAATTCTTTCACCGTCTGCAAAGCTAGAATATCTTTTTGAAGTCTGTTTATCTCCTCAAGGGCTTCATCTTTGGTCAAACCAGACTTCGTCACATTGGCATTTTTAGCTTTCGACGATGATGATAATTTGTTCTTGACTTTAAGTTGCTTTGATGCTGTGTTTATAATTCTTTTGAGATCTTTATTCGGTGCCTTGGGAACTTTTGGAACATTGGCCATATTCGTTCTTACAACCTCCGGAGGTGGTGAGGTCGGGGTGGAGTAGTCATCTTCGTCCTGTTCAGATATTGCAAATTGAACCTGTTCTGGACATACAGTTGCAATTGTATGATTGGCATTCTGCAACTCTTTTGATAAAAGGTCGTATCGATCTGCCAAGGCCCGGAATGCCTTGTAAGCTTCTTCGACGGAATTTATAAGCTCTGGCCTCCTCTTGTAGTACATCTCAGCCCTCTTGGCAAATGAGTCCCCATCCTCTTCTATTAGCTTAAGCATACTTTGTACTTTCTCTTCCATATCTGCACTAATCAAGAGTTAAACAAACAAAGAAATATGAATACTCAATAATTTCCAACGAAGGAAAACTACACAACAAGACATATTGGGTGTCTGTTATAACTTAGGAAAAGTGTTTTTGGCTCAAAGCTGAATTTTAGTTGTCTTAAACATTTGGACGAAGTGCTTTTTATAAGAAAAAAAGTTCAAAGCTAAAAAATAATGCTTACCCAACTTCTACAAGTTTTCTATTCTTTTAACTTTTATTTTCAAATAATTCCAACTTTCCCAACAACTTTGTCTATTGTTTTTCCATCGACTTTTCACTTCTCCTAAAAGCAAAATTCTTCCAAGTTCCAAATGACCTCGTGGGACATCTTAATTTCTCCTCAGTGACGCCTGGTTCTACTTACATCAAAAAAATAAACTGCGTATTCAATATTTCTTTTCCTAACTTCCATTAGAAAATTTCATGCTAAGGACTCAGAATTAACTGGGACAGACACTCATTTTCAAAATAATCAAACATATCAACCTCGCCTTTTTTCCAATGAAATAAATGATACTAAAGACCAAAAGCACGTAATTATCCAAAACAAATAATAGAATGCATAACAAATGAAGTACAAATGTCTTGCTCGGAATTGTAAGAAAACCAAGATCCCGTAAGGAGAGAGTTGATGATACCTTGAAGGCTCTGTTCGAGCCATTTTGATTGCTTTGTCCTAATGTGGCTAGCCCACCACCATGAATATGCATTGCTGGCAGCTCTCTGCAACATCTTGAAAATCTGATCTTCTTCTTCTTGTTGTTTTAGTTTCTATATCACAAGAAAATAATGAAACTCTTTCTCCCCTTACACACAATTCACATTACACTGAATCAAGAATTAAACAAGAGAAAGAGTTTCGATGATTCGAGGTTTTTTCTTTTCTGGGACAAGAATAGAAACAAAGAAATTAATTATACTTTTAAGACAACATTATGGGATTAATGGCTACGAGGTTTTTCCGTTCCAAAGTCAGTGTTGGGCCCTTCACAAATTACCCAACCAATAATCCATTACTAATTTACTCTATGAACGTGGCGTCCACTGCCCTTGTACAGCTGGGCATTCCCCCATAGCAAAAAGCTGGCACCTTTTGTCTCTAGACTCTTGTTCCTTGACTCACTCTTGAATGAATCCCTAAGGAATAAACAGTGCCATTTTACTAGTATTAAAAGCTTTTAGGGTTAATTACAACACCCCCTCAAAGTTTGACTTAATTCAAAATGTCCCTTAAAGTTTAAAAAATTTAAGAATTACTTTGCACATTATTATTAGACTTCCGAAAGTAATAAATTAATTGAAGTATTACAAGTAAATATTTGTTAACTTAACAGTAAGAAATATATTGTAATTTCTAAAACCACAATAGGTATTTTTATGATTAGCTAAAATCTCAGCAACATTGAGATAGTATCCTTTGTAATATGTACTTTTTTTCGCCGAGTGATTATCAAAATTATATTAATTACTAATAGTTGATGACTTAGCCTAATTGGTTAGAGAGTTATCATAACCACAAGATTACCAGTTTGATTTTCACTAAGCATGTCTGAGCCTTTATTCTATTGAACAGTAACATTGTTTGACTTTCTACTATTGATTTGATGTATTGATGTAAGAACTGGATGTGTTATTGTGCCTATAAAAAAATATATTAATTATTAATAATTTTAAGTTACATCTATCAATAGTTAATAAGGATTCCTAGATTGTTGTGCCACAACAATCGAGCTTCTTGAAGGAAGCTTAGCAATGGCCGTCAAGCTAATATGAAGGAACTCAGGGGTACCTGGTGGTCAACCTCACAATTTTTTTTTTAAAAAAAAAAATTAAAAATATACTATTATTGACGTATATTATACCTTATTTTTGAATAGTGGGAATCGTTCTCATGATTTGATTAACTCATGTTAAATTTTAATTGTGTTGAAATTGAAATGGGGTCTTAGTTGTCCAGCAGAATTGTGAGGGTTGAGAAATATTTTTCTAGAAAGTGATTTTTTTTGTTTCTGGTGAGGTTAATAAAAACATCCAAGTGCATTGCTCTTAAAAATAAATAAATAAAAATACTACACTGTAAATTACCCTCTCTCGCATAATCCTCAAAATTTAGGGGATTGCACATTTACAATCTTACATGAGTACTTTTATCAAGAAAAGGTCCCAAATGGTTGAGAGATTGAATATATAAAAATTTTAATCAACTTTTAGCATCGACAATTTCCACGCAAAACGCACAATTCTCGTTATCACTATCCTTACATATTATCAATTAAATCAGCATATAGCTCCAAAGTAATTAAATTATAAATAATAGTAATAACATATTATCTGTTGTTTAACATCATTTTATACAAAATAACAAAGATTCTTACTATTTATTATTAATAAAATCAAAGGAAAATGTAAAACTCGTTTCGACACCCATAATTGAATTATGATGCAATAAATTTGAGCTTGAGGAGGGCCTATCCGCATCAAACTTGAGCTTGAGCGGACTCTATCTGCTTAATTGATGTTGCAACCCTAAATAATACAAGCACTAAATATGGAATTACAGATCATAAATTCAAATAACCACGTAAGAGCGGACGTCTTCTTGCCCGCAGTTAACCAAGTTCAGAGTTTACATGATTGCTCTGTCCCACCGTACAAAACTCAGCCAACAAGGAATTTTTATCTGTCTATACAGTCAGGGATATATTCTTCATTCTCTTTCACCTTCTCCAGTATCAAATAACAAAATGTCAGCTAGTATGGGATTTACAATGTTTACCACTCATCCTCAAGACTAGCACGATGAAAGCAAAGGACCGTGCAGACGAATATGAAGAAGGATGTGAATTCAATGAACATAGCTCCAGTTCCAATTAACCCTGCATGCCTCAGAATAATGGGAATAGCCACACTTCCCACAGCGGATGCCCCTGTTAAAAACTTAGCCGCATCTATCCACCTGCAACAAGGACAACAATTGCACCAAAAGACAGGGTAGCAAGTCGTCAATCTGGCTGTGTAGGAAATTGAAAAATATTTAGGAGACAAGTTTCACAACACTCTCACCACATGAGATACGTGTTTGTTAATCATTAACTTCCCAACAAGTACACAGGACAGCCATGAAATATCATTGTATCTACACTTTAAGAGAACACTCAAGCTTGTAAACAATTGGAGAAATGCAAAGCAACCCTCATAAGCTAGGAATACAACAAACCAGTGAGCCAAAACATTTTGTAGCCAAAAGTAACAAAATGCATACAAATAGACCCAACGTGTAAAGCACTAATGCATAGAGTTCTAAATGCATTTTAATTGTTTCAACTAAAGAGGTTCAAAGAAGATAATGAAAATTGTCCAGGCTCATAAGTACTAAATTACTCACCCTCCACCATCTCGACTGATTAGGAACTGGGTGGACCCACCGCCAAAAAATAAACAAGGCATTGGCACCAGAACGTACATAAGAGCTGAGAAAACAAGATTCACCAAGTTCAGGAATTCAATGCAATGACTAATATCCTTTAATAACATACACAAGCCTTGTACAAAAACCTGATAACATTGGCCACCAGTTGCTGTATAGTGCACAAGCCTGCATTCAGGATTATAGATAGGAACCATTAAAGAGTGCATAATCAAATGTTTATACCAGCATGAGTATATGATGCTGCAATGGTGCAGTAAAACAAAACTAAAGCAAAATCTGAACATATTAGTAGAAGAAAAACAAGAGAAGAAATTAATATTAGAAAATCCATCACCAACAGGTATTTTGAAGGAGGCACGTAACGTGTCCTGTGTCCTAGAAGTTACTAGGTGTCAGAAAACCAGTCAATATAAAGAAGTGTAGCATGAAATAGCACAATTTTCTTTTCCACTTCTATGGGCAAACTGGGTGAACCAAGTTAAATTAGCCTGAACCATGAAACATATTTTCATATCTGACTCGATCAGGCAGTATCCTAAAAACAGGAAAGAGACGATAAAGATACCGTACCCGTCCTATTTAAGTTACAAAATATAGAAAGAAAGATGGAGCCAACAACCCAAGAACAATAGGCAGCATTAAAAGAGACAGAACATACAGAGTAACAAATTGTATCTCTTATATTCTTCGAAGGCAATGAACGGTAAAGCCTCTTCAATTAATAAAAAAGAAGATGCTGAAGTAGATTTTACTCAGAAAGATGGCAAATCCAAGCATGGACAATGGGGCTAAATTACCAATGCATCTGATCTCCTAAATCCATCATAATGCAAAATGACAAGATACAAAGCTAACAACTGTATGCTGCTTTTCATTACATACATTTAGTATATGTTAACATTATGTGGAGCAACAGACAAGGTATTCAATGAAAAAGACAAGGTATTCAATGAAAAAGACTTATCGAGTTCAAAAAGCCTTGACTCTCAAATTCCAACAGTTAAAAGGGTAGTTCATTTTTCAATAACATGAAGTCAGAGTTAAATTACATTTGGAATCATCTAAAATGAAACTGCAACCCTTCCAAAAGATCTCTAAACATAAGAAAGTAACATATAGAGAAACCACAATTTTCCTCATGTTAACTGATTTTTGAATACTAATGCAACAGGAATAGATTCAATTGATATTTCATCAGCTCAACAAGGACCATAGGGCTCCTCCTGATAATACAGGGAAGGGAGGCCAAATCTATCAGAAGTTTTTGTCATGGAACTAGGATAAGATGGCTCAGAAATCAGGCCATGATGACAGCCATGTATCAAAAAAACTTACCAAGACTTGGAGCAGGATGCTGGCAGAAAACATGAAAGCAAGTCCTGCGAGACTGAAATTAAATACCAAAGGATTAATAGTAATACAATATGAGGAAATTAAAAGCTACTGATCTTTCACTTCACTCCTTCCCTTCTGCATTCTATTTGTGAGGAAATGCAGTGCAGAAATCAGCAATTTCAGTAAATTCATGAATTTTTATTGTTTACTTACACTGTATTCATCAAGCAGACCATTTACACAATAGCAGAAGACCAGGCCAGCAAAGGATACAAAATAAAAAAGAGGATTAGTCTTGTCTTTGAAAATATATACTTAAGAAACATGCATGTACTACTAAACACAAAAAGAGAATTAACACCAAGAATGTGAATCAGCCATCAAACTAGAATTCAAATACTCCAGCTTGTAACCATTCTGTCTGAAGGACAGAGA
This sequence comes from Handroanthus guayacan, assembly GCA_014898755.1. NCBI lineage: Eukaryota > Viridiplantae > Streptophyta > Magnoliopsida > Lamiales > Bignoniaceae > Handroanthus > Handroanthus guayacan. The sequence continues at coordinate 393,622 of JACFYI010003845.1, forward strand.
TAGTCAACATATTTAAAATAAATTGGTAGGCGAATACAAATACCTAAATAAATTTCATAAGTTACGCCAATTCAGTATAACTTTGAGCTTTCATATGCCAAATGGTGGAACAACTAGTTTTTACTGTAGAAGTCTAATAATAAAATAAGGCAGATAAACGACTTGGCAACTTCAAGCATATGAGAACATCACAATGAATATAGCCAGTTTAACAGAACCAGCTTTTCCGTTAAATTTTTATTAATATATGATATATTCATCATACTAAGTTTATCTCAGTTGAATTAAAAATATACTAAGCAGCCATCTCAGAAATGCAATAATTTAAACAAATTCCGTCAGAAGCGATCACTTAAATGAAGAAACCATGACGAAAAACAATTAAGTTACTCAGTTTTGCTGCTAGCAAACCTACGAATGCAAATACACTAGTGACAAAATTAAACCCTAAGCTACGAAAACTAGGAGAAATTCAATATTTCTCCAATTCATTTAGTATATTTGAGTCGTCTATTATATATGCTCTACACAAAGCTAAACGATAAAACTGAACTTAGAAAAATAACACTTCTGCAAATCAGGAATCTATATAACTAAGGATATATGCATCAAATCTTGAATCCTGGCAAAATGATTCCTCTCAAATCCACAACATTGAAAACTGTAATTTAATTGTTTGGAACCAAATCAATAAATAAGCAGTGGGCCCTGATTTATAAATGGTATAAAACATGGAAAGGTCCAATCGTGCTAATGTGAAGCTTATTCGACGGGTCTATAGGATAGTACTTGGGAAATCCACATGGAAGTCCATGTCCATAATGCATATAGTAGAATACATTTTTATCTAACATTAGCATAAAGATCATGCATATGGTCTGGAATGTAACAACCTATCACCTAAACGCTTCTGTCATCAAAATTTCAATATGACAAACATTTATAGCTCTCTATCTAAATCTTCTCTTGTGCCCAAAAAGTGCCATCACCACATCAAATAAACGAAACACCCAGCACTTATATCCAATCACCACTACCAGGCATCCGCCACCCTTCATCAACTCTAGTCTTAAACCTTCACATCACCTTCTATCAACTCAAATAAGAGTAAGAAAACTAATTACTCTGATAATATCAAAGACAATCAATAATATCAAAGACATTGACAAATGAAAAAAGCTTACACAATACGCATGCACAGCATAGCACAGTACTTTACTTAATTACACAATGCGCATGTACAGGATAGCACAGTACTTTACTTAATTACACAATGCGCATGTACAGTATAGCACAGTACTTTACTTAATTACACAATGCGTGTGTACAGTATAGCACAGAGGGACAAACCTTCAATGGTCATTGCCATTTCTTCAAGTGTGTCTGTCTCCAACGATGTTGTTTGAAGAAAGAATCAAGATGACTTTTGAGGATTGGCAGCTCAACTTAAGAATTTTCCAGTTAAACTGAATGATACTGCTGCAAGTTTAAGGGAATAGAAAAGGAAAAGAGACAAATAAGAAGAAGAAATAAAGTGGGATAAGAATGGATTTCTTAATAAACTCAGTCTCTTTTCCTGTTGTAATCAGATTGGAGTCATCCGACTCCAACTCATTCCCCAATTTTACATATTCAAACACCTCACTAAATACTTAAAAGTTACAGCAGCAACCTACAGTCTAATTACTTATTTCTCATTTCCTTAAAATGAATTCTGTCCCACAACATAAGGAATTATGTAAACGGGGCAAATGTTACAGTACAAAAAAGTTCACTGAAAATATAAGCAGATTTCCACTGCTTATAACTTTAAAAACCTAAACACATATCAATTTGGAAACAGAGTAATCATACAACACACAACTGAAAAATATATAAATAGATGGAGCACTATCTTCTGATCATCTTTTCTTGGGTTAAAAACAAATCAAAAAGAAAAAGAAAAAAACGTTAACAAATCATGACATGCTCTTATTTCGAATACAGAATAATTTTTCAGGTTAATCCTAGTCAAACTTGAAAATGGACAGGCGGAGAAATCTAAAATTTAATTTCTCTTTTACTAAACATTTCGACATTTTCCAACTAAGTAACCAACTAAGAAAAAAACAATCATTTAAAGATCATGTAAAACTAGTCGCAACCCTGATAACAAAAGGGGGAAAGAACTCGTTAACTCAATAGTTTAGAAACAGAAAACCACGAGAAATTCTCAATTCCTCATTACCTTAAGAACTAGTTTTGATCAAATCCCTAAAAACCATTTCGAGAATCTTTTTCCATTAACTGCACTCAATGACTCAACTAAAAGACATGCATATACTAAAAACGCCTTATTGTTCATTATCCTCGATAATTCCAAACAAAAGGAGCCACAGTGAAGAAGAATCCGAAAGAACAAAACCCTTTTGCTGGAAAAGCCTCAAAGTTCTATAGAATCCACAGAGTTCCAGAAAAGGATTGAGCAAAATACTGGATCAAAAACGAACGCCCAGAGGGATAACCAGTTTGCATAAGCTATTGACTGCATAAAGCAATGGAATAACCCCATAATTCATATGAAAATAATAAGAACACAGGAAAAAAGAAAAATAATAATAATATTGGGGTAGATTCGAGAAACGTTACCGATGAAAAAGAAATGGTTGTAGCAAGCTCCACGAACAAGAAGATCAACAGGAGACTCCACTGAAACTTTTTAGGAATTGGAAATGGAATTTGACAGAGAGGCTGAAGAGAAAACCTTCCAGATCGTCAGTGGTGGGAATATTGATATTCCTATGCTATTTCATCTACGTTTTATTGTAGTAGTCAGGTTAAATTCACCATGCGCTGACTGCCAATAAAACTTTTAAATTATCTCCTTAAATTTTAAAAATAGTCATAAATAAGAATAGTCTAATAAATTGCATAAAGAATGTGTACTTTACCAGCTTGTGATAATACTTTTGTTATGAATCTCCAAAAATTATAACATTATAATAACTTTTCCAGCAACCAAATACTTTCAATTTGATCCCAAATTTTATCTTTGTTAATTTTATTAAATAAACTCATTTTTTATGACATTATTTAAAGAAAAAATTTTTGATTACACTAAAAAAGTTATTATAATAATAAATTTCATGATTCAAAATAAAAATATAATTTCAAACAGTATATTTATATATTCTTTTAATAAATAAAAAAAAGCATATTAAACGAAAATATCTTCTACATGAATTTGTATAACTATTATGCTACATTACCGCTATGATGGCCTTATGACCAATATTTTGATCCAGCAACTTTCGTTTAATTAATTTATTTATTTATTCTTAAAGGTATTTGACATTGCTTTTACTTTAAATAGAAGTGATTTTCATAAAAATTAGTTGTAAAACTACATAATAAAAGTTGAGAGTGTTTTAATTAAAAGCTAGAAAGAATTAAAAAATTTGCCGTGGTATTTGCCAAAAAAGTGAATTTCCATATTTTTAGTTTTGTTTTTAAAATTATAAACTAGGACTATTCTATGGTGAGGTATACCTCACATGAGGTTACTTAACTAAGGATAATAAATTATTTTTATAAAAAAATTTTAACCGAAAAGAAGAAATTAGAAACTAAAAGTATCTTATAAAATGCTCTCAAATTTCGGCTAATTTTAGCCTAAAACCACTTCTACAAAAGTAGAAGGTACCATATCAAATACTCTTAAAATTACTTTTAAATAGATAAAAGCTAAAAGTTGCTACTAAAAACAATACCAAACTCCCCCTTAGTCTCGTTACAATATTGAAAAGTTGAGGAGCATAGAGATTGTATAAAAACTCCACAATATCACCCACAAAACTCTCCTTCGTTGCTTGTAGGAGAGAGCATATCTCAACACAGCTCTAATTTTGCGTTTAGCAACAGATCTCATCATCCATTGGAACCATCAATGATATCGTCCCAAAACTCTTAAATGGGGACGATAATGATATCCTATCTCGTTTTACATCAATAAATTTAGGGGAGGCATGAGATGAATTGAAGATCATCTCAGCTCGTGCTTTTTCATGACAAATTAATCCTCTATCAATATATACCAACAAAAGAATATTCTAATGCACTTGAGCTTTTGTATTTAATGGCAAAACGCATTATCCTGAATACTTAAGACCCTATTTCTTCCATAGCTCCCAACTAATGCCAAGTATTGTACAAGTATTGGAAATATGTTGATATGGACATTCTTAACCTACCAATATAGATCCATAACATGATTATAATTAAACAAACGATTAATTATTGACTAGTTGCTCACTGATACTAGCAAGACAACAATTAATTGATGATATAATGATAAACTTAAGGGATGATTACCTCAATAACCTTTGAGATTTGACTTGATTACATACTCTTTCGCAATGTGAAAAACTACAATTTTATTCCTAATAATTAGTTCATTTGACCAAAAACCTAGTAAACCTTATGTAACATTAGAATTTGACTCTCAAAACACTTGAATTTAACATTAGTATTCCTAATACCATCTTCAATCAATCTCTTTCCTGCACATCCACCACCAACATGAAGCGAAAAAATGCTCATAGAATTTTCTTTTAACCCAAAAAAAAAATTAAAAAATAAAAAATACATATACCAAAGGTGTGGACCATAATTTAATTTAAGATTTAAAGAAATACGGCATTTAGAGAGAGGGAGCTAATATGGATTAAAACGCCTGGAGCTATGATAAATAATCATTCAAAATGGCATATTTCCGGAGCGTCCAAAAGTTTTTACAGTATCTAATTAAATTTAAAAGACAGAGATCCAAAGTAGATATTTCTATGATATCTAATTAAAATTATAGAACAAACATCCCCATCATTTGTTATCACTATTAAAAACCCAGAAAACATCCTTCAAAATGTCCCCCGCCGTTTCAAAATTTAAAAAGAGATGCAAAAGCATTATGACTGAAAAACTAGTCATCTTTCATGGCTTTGCTAGAACTTGCCCAAAACTGTTTGAACAGAGGACAGTATACATGGCTACGAATAATGTTGACAATAACAAAAGTACTGGCTGCCATGAAAAGTAAACTTGCTATCCAGAGTTGAAAGAAGACATTCTTGCCTCGGAATTCGAGTAAGTAACCCCACATCAACCTATGGGTTTGAGCTCCAATCCACAAAGAGATGCAGGCCACGCCTTTCCATTTAAGCTTCATACTGCTCCATGGCAGTATTAGAGGCAACAGACAGAAGAACCACACAAAGTACTGTGCAGTTATGACCTGCACACAAAAAAGAAGCACATGTATGATGCTATAGTACATTGTCTAGAAAGTAAATAATGTGGTTGGAAAAGAATCAGATGTAATATATCTTCCTAACCTTGTTAAATGCTACAAATGCCAGTGTCTGCAGAAATAAACAGAATGGGAAGTCAAAGGCAAAGCGGAAAATCAAAACTAGCTGGACTGTGAACTGAGGTAGAAAGGAAATGAGCTTTTCCAGGATCGAGAATTCATGTTCATAGTGGAGATATATGTGATATAAATATATGGAAAAATTGTGACGAGGGTCTGTACGGGTGAGATGGTATAGTAATGCTTCGTTCAAGAAATCCCATCCATATAAATAGAAACACAATCCAGTCAAGATGAAGAAAGTAGAACCAGAAATAATCCCGAACATAACTCTTCTCCAAGTGATCATGCTAGTGAAGAAGTTCCAAAGATGACGTGGATCAGTGATTTTGGTGTTGCTCGAGTCCCAGGATGATTTTGATGTTCTGAAATTCCAGTCCACAAGTACAGGCTTCTTACCAGGTTGAAAATGCACTGGATCAAGAAGCAAGATGATCGGAAGTGCATATATTATCGGATATATTTTCAGGTGAACAAAAAGCGCATACCAGAATGCAGCCTGCAACAGATGATCTATAGTCCAATATAAGCATATACAGATTAAAATTATATGTTTTAACTACAGTAGTTTAAACAGATATATATGTCCGTCGGTGTGTGCTGTCTGAAGTATAATAAGACTTTGGCACTCAAGTTTAAGTGCACCTTTTCATTACACCACATTCCAAAGTTTCCTCATCACATTTATAGTTCCATTACTGTACTTGATTTTTATAATTGTCGTACCTGTTCCATGACTGCAGAGCATGAGTCCAATCTCCACAGGGCTTCAGTCAATACATGTTAAACATATGAAATCAGTTTAAATTGCTTTTGGCGTTTAACAATTGCATACAACCAGAAGCATAGAAGACTTGTGTAAAGAACACGAAATAAAAGTCAGATACAATGATTGATGTAGATGAAAGCAGAACAATTTTCCCCAGACATATTCATGCAAACGCAGGACTTTCTTTTCTTTTTACTAATTTGATATTTAATAATTATGATAAAAATCACTTTTGATACGGCAAAATACAGCATTATGTGATACTACTGCTTTGACCCCTAACACAATGCATACCACAGGAAATTTCGCTATGACAAAGCAGATACTTCGGATAAATGCCTTAATGGATCATTAGTGAGAGAAGGAGGCTTGGTCTATCAGAAGGAAAAAACTCTATCCTCCATCAACAGTGTATATTTCGGTTTCAAAGAACAAAGCTCTATCTTTCAAGAAAAATATACTAATTCAAAAAGTAATCACAAGAGATGCTGCTTT
>JACFYI010003845.1:417547-459772 GCA_014898755.1 Handroanthus guayacan
GACTGAACATGAAAATGAAAGTAGGCTTGGCTACTTTTTAATAAAATCCCCAAACAAAAATCACCCCTTCTATTATCTTTAAAAGAGATCATTCCTATATTTTTCTAATTCTAATATAGATTTTCCGTATGAATATCAACATATCCAACAGTTCAAAAATATCTCTTATGACATAGTGATTTAGGTCTTATGATTACGTTATTTCCAACCATAGGATGCATTCTACAATTAAAAAATATAGGGGTTTACTTTCCCCTGTGCAATATTACAGGGAAGTGGTAAATATTTCACCCTTTTATTTTATCCACATTTCAAAATTTTATTCTTTGAAGAAAAAATTATAATCTAAATTTAAATATGTATATATATTTATATAGATTTATCCCCTTAATTCAAAATCATTAAACTATGTCTGTTTTGAATTCAATGCTAACACCGTACTTGATAACACCTGCCAATCAATGGTAGGAGATGGAGCATTGTGGTCAAGACCAATTTACATGGCGCTACGTATTTTGAAGTCTTCCTCGTCCTTTGTTGTATTGTAGCCCAATCCATTTCTCGATTTTTTATTCTTTATTCTCTTTTTTTTTTTTCCTTTCCCTTTGTTTTGTTGGGGCGCGGGGGGTGGGGGCGGCGGCTGCGGCTAAGAAATCCATTTCTCTATTTTGGTGCTGCACAAAACCACAAATGCAACGAAGCACTTCGTCCAAGGCAAAGGCCGTGGTCCACGGAAAAGCATTAGTTTTAAACCACGTGGATTATTAAGCAGCGACCATTCCACCTTCGCCACATTTGACCCTAGGTCTCGTCTTCTCTCTTCCAACACAGTATTACGACTCCCACCCTCATGAAAATGATAATGCGGACACATTTATATTGTTCTTTCTTTCTTTCTTTTTTCTTTTTCCCTTATATAATAATTTAACAATTTCTGAAAATTGTATAAGTAAATACAATCTTTAAGATCAATCTAAATTTAAATCAAATCTTTAAGATCAATATAAATTTAAATTAAAGAAAAATATTTTTTAGCCAATATTTTGAAGAACATTGTTTCATAAGATATAATTGAATTTAGTAAAGTTGATTTAATAAGTAATTTATAAAATTACAAATGATAAGATGATAAAATTTTTAACTTTTGCATAACAATATCATCGCACCCTTGTGCTCACTTGGCCGTTGAAAGACTAGTACTCATAACCCAAAGTAAGTAATGGTAAGTTGGGTAAATTTACCCATATTTAAAAATACCTGTATGTTATTGAGTATGAGATAAAAGTCTCACCATACATGACTTGCGAGTACTCATACCAAATTCTAATTCTTTTTTATATTTGAAGGTAATTCAATATGCACTTTCCAATTTACATAAAAGTATTCCTATATTGACTATCCAAAACTAATAAAAAGACTAATTTAAGTTACCTTACATTCCAAAATTCAAATGTAAATTTCATTACAAACCAAAAGTTTTTTTCTTTAATCTCTTTTTTTTGAATTTGTGGGATATTAAATGTGTGAAAATTAGAGTAAAATTTTAATATAAATATCTGTATAATCATGCGAGTTACCTATGGTACTCTTGGGTAGGGTAACAAAGTGATAGGTAACTAATGATAAGGAATTAGGGACAGGTAAAACTGCCCGTATTTTATTAGGCTAAGATATAAGGCTCATTATCGTATTTTCTCAAGCAGCCTTATGTTAAATAATATGTATTTTATGGGGTATGAGACCCATTATATATGATTACCACTAATGAGTTACTCATGGATGCCCATAATAAATTCTAATTCTTTTTTATGTTTTAAGGTAATGTAGTATGTACTTTGCAACTTACCTTTCATAGAGCATTAAAGCTCAACAGAGAGTGAATTGGAGCTTTTATAATTTATCGACGAAAACTTTATACTTGAAAACCTTTTTTGAGAGTTGTTCAATTTTAAAATCAGTAATGATAACAATTAAAAAACCAAGTCCAAATAGATAATAAAGTGCAGGAAATTAAGTATGACACGAGTATTTATAGTGGTTTGGGAAGCCTAATGTACTATCTAAGTTTCTCACTTAAGATTTTTACCCTATCAAGTTATTCCATAATTAATACGAGTGTTTGTACAAAAATAAAAGTAAATAATTCAATAAGAGATTTGAGAAAGAAATTTCCTGATTAAGGGATTACAACCATTTCTTTCTCTTTTAAGAGAAAGAAAAACGAGACACCATAGAGTGTCATAATTAACTCTGACGCAGGACTAGAACAATCGTCGATTCGAAAGCAAGCAAGGGAAATTTTGCCAGTTGTCATTGTGTAGTAACCAGTGGACTGATGCTTGACTAGCTATCACTTTACCAAACATGAATTGGATTCTCCTTTTTGACTGGAACTTCAAGTTCCAAAGCTCATTCGAGTAGGCGTTGGATTTGTTTTCTTTTCTTCTCATTAGGTCCCTCGAGAAATACAAACAAAAACAAGAGGGAATAAGATAGCACAATGTATTTTACAACTATTATGTTGTGAAAATTTTCAAACTAAAAAATGCTCTCTATGTTTTTTTTTACACTGACAATCATGTATTTATGGGCAAACTTTCTAATCAAGAGTTCAAATAATTGTTAAAGAATATCCAGGAGAATACAACATAGAGAACTTTTGGAGAGATTCTCTCCTTGAATCGATGATTAGTTGGGTAGATATATAAAATGAATGCGCATGAGAACATGAACAAGTTTTTCAAAATTAAACAAGATTTGACCAAATCTTTTCCAATCAAGATTTTATCCAAAACCTTTTCAAACGTTAGAATGAGTTAAAGAGAATTTGGTTGGAGATATCTTTTCTAAATCTGGTGATAAGATTTGCATGAATATGGACATGTTTAAAAAACATGATGCATAATAAGATCAAATAAAATTTTTACCAAATCAGCTATTTATTAAAAATATGACTAAATAAAAAACTTATCCAAGTTAGAAGAATTATGTCATTATAAAAAATTGTTCTATAACATTCTCCCCCTTTTTGATGGCAACTAGACAAATTGATGCGAACGTGAGAAGATAGGAATGATATTACCACTTTGCTTCCCCTAAGTTGTTGCATTTGTATACCCCCCTTGTTAGTGCTCAAGGGAAAAGAACAAGCACCCGCAGATAACTTGTATAAATAAAAAATGATACTAACAAAAAGTATCATGCCAACGTTATAATACCAAATAATACCAAAATAATACTTGTGCCAAAACAAGGTAAGATTACCAAATAATATGATTCTCATAATACCAAAACATAAAAGTCACATAACACCAGAACATAAAAGTGACCAAATCATAAATAGCAGGATAAAACCATCAAACTATAGGAACGTATGGTTTTGTGTCATAAACATGAGTATCAGCATCAACTTATATATCTCTTTCCCTCATCATCAAGAAGAGGTGTGAGTATCCCAAAGGGATATAAGGGTCAATTTTGGAGCACCTGTCTCTTTTTCACAATACCAAGAAGTGTTTGAGGCGCAAAAACCTAGATTCAACAAGTAGTTTAGTGAAAATATCTGCAAGCTGCAAGTTAGTGAAAATAAATTGAACAGAAAAATTTCTAGCATGCACATGATCCCTAATGAAATGATGCTTACTTTCAATATGCTTTGTACGAGAATCCAAAATAGGATTTTTGGTATTATTGTTGGCATTAATGTTGTCACAAAAAATGGGCACACATAAAACTTTCATACCATAATCACTTAAAATTTGTCTCTGGGTGCAACAACTCCCGTAAAGCCATATATTCGGCTTTTATTTCGAGAGAGCAACAATACTTTATTTTTTGCTAGACTATGAAACAAGACATTTTACAAATAATTGATAGCTACCAATACTTTATTTTACAAATATTGTTTTTCCTGTTAAGCTTACATCCAGCATAATCAGCGTCAGAATAGCTAATGACGTGAAAATTTACACAATGTGGGCACCACAAACCCATACTAGTAGAACCATTTAAATAGCAAAAAATTTCTTTTGATAGCACTTACATGTGATTTCTTAGGATTGGGTTGAAAACAAGCACAAAAATAAGTTGCAAACTTAATGTCCTTGAGAATCATGACCTGAGCTTTGGAGTAACATTGAACCATGGACCATGGACTAAGAGGTGGATTTGATAACCGAAAAACGAAAAAAATGAAAGATACGGACAAAACGTTAGGTTTTGACTCGATTTTATTTATCGAAAAATCTTTAACCAAATGTTATAAACGATGCTTTATAAATGTTTATGGACATAAAACAATCTAAAAATGTGATTTCGAACCAAAAATCAAAAGAAAATAAAAAGATGAAAAATAAAAAATTTGGCCGAGACCGAGCGCTTAAGTGCCCAAAACGCGCGCCCAAGCGCCCAGTCAGCACTCAAGCGCCCGTAATGAGCGCTCAAGCGCCGAGTCTGGTTGGCCAAGTCCAGAGACTAGGTGCTCAAGCGCCCAGCTCACTGGAATGATGTCTTGTTTGGGCGCCTGAGCGCCCAAACTAGCGCTTAAGCGCCCACTTCAGCTTCTTAAAACTTCATTTTTTTGTTTCGTTTGGTTGAACCGAGTCCGTATTCGATCTTTTTAAAGTATAATTAAGTTTTCAAAACAACGAATCCTCTAGTCCATAGTCTAATCCTAGTTCGTTCGATCGAAATGATTGACTAAGTTCCGAATTTTTCGTTCTATCATTCGTAGTCAATCAAAACGTGCTAATAACTTCATGATTCTGATATGATTGAACTATCCTGATTATTTGTAGCCTACTGAATGACTGTCTGTTGAGCCCTGGGGATTTACATGAGTATCGGATTGGGTAATGTTGGGTTGTCAATACGGGTCATGTGAATTTTCATTTGTGGGATAATCCAGACGACTTTGGAGGTAGAATTCTGAAGGATTATTCTAAAGCACGTACGTCAGCTATACTTTACTGTATATGTTGCTCCTTAGGGGGTTTCGAGGGATAAGAATTTTATATGAAATGTATTGAAGATATAAGGGTAATAGACCTACCAAACGCTTGCTTCTGCCTTATGACTTGAATGTGATACATGTTATTTCTATTTGACTTGATTTGTCATTCTGAATGTTCTGAACTGCTTATTGAAATCACATTCTTGTCTTGTTGTCGAAATGCTCATTGTTTGGAACTCTCTAGCTTCTATCCTCTTGCCATAAGTTTTACTGGGTTGTGTGACTCATGATTTTATTATATTATGTAGGTTCTTAGACTTTGGCTGTTGATCGAAGAACTGAGCCTGATTAGTATAAGATTCCTTTTGATGTTGTAATTAAGTTGTAATTCTAGTTCACCTCGACTTTTGGGCTCATGGTTTGTATATTTAGATAGTTGAGCTTGTTTTGATTGGATATGTATTATGAATGAATCTTATTGGTGTAAATATGAATTCTGGAGGATTTTTAGTTTTAATTTGCATATGTTAATTTTTCGTTTTGGTTTAGCATGATTGTCCGATAGCGAGTAGTGTCCCGAATCACAGGGCGGATTGCTACCGTGGCCCGGGGCGTTACACTCCATTTATAAAACCATTTGAAAAAATCAGTCTTTACATCCATTTAAAAAAGTAAAATTTTTTATAAGATGCAAAAGCAAGAAGCATGCGCATAGATTCAAGTCTTGCAACAGGGTTAAAAGTTTCATCATAACCTATACATTCCTACTGAGGGTACCATTTGGCAACAAAGCGAGCCTTGTTTCTAATAACATTACCATCTTTGTCCAACTTGTTCTAGAAGACACTTTGTTCTAAGAATGGGTGATCGGTTAGATGTTCGACCAGTGACCAAACTTAGTTTTGCACAAATTGGGCAAGTTCATCCTTCATGGCATCAACCCAGGATGATTTATTTAGAGCATCTTTAACATCTTTGGGTTCAATGGATAATAGGAGCACATAATTGGAAATATCTCTAGAATCATGCTTGGCTTTTGATTTGGTGATGATTCCAGAGTTTGGATCTCCAATGATATTTTCGATGGGATGACTGGATGTATGCTTGAATTTTTGATGTGTTGGAGCCACTTCAGTAATGTCATCATCATTAGTATCATTTTCTAAATCTTCAGGAGCCGATGTCTTATCATACTTTGTAGTAGATTTGGTTCGAATAGATCAATATGAAAAAGCTCGAGTGGCCTTGAGGTGGTAACATCATGTATGGACTTGAGGGAAGTGTGAATTTGCTACACTTTTGGCATGAATCACACGCCTTGTCCTTTGAGAAATTTAGTATCGGCACTCCTTTGACAAGATCCTTTTTGGCGGTGTGCAAGATTAGGTCCATGTTCACATGACCGAATCTTCTGTGCCACTTCCAACTTTCATATTTGGATACAACTAAACACTTAATATCTCGAGATGTAAGTTTATCTAAAGAAATGCAATAGGTTTCCACTTGTAATAGGCCTAGTTTAATAGTGCAGTCAGTAAGATGAAAACTTAATAACTACTGTCACATAATTGACTTACACTTAATAGCTTATGCTTAAAGCCCTCTGCAAGCGTGATATTTTCAATACTAGTACCAAAATTCTTACCTATTGTACCTTTTTCGATAGTGCATCCTTTTGTATTGTCATCGAAGGTGACATTACCTTGATAATGGTAACTAAGTTTAAAAACTTGGGACGTATTACCAGTCATATGCTTAGAACTTCCACTTTCGATATACCATTTGTTGTTCTGGAAAGATTCCAGTACTTGTACCTCGTCTTTGGCTATGAGACATTCTGTTTTATTTTGAAACTCATTATCTGAATCATCCCAAATTGATGTTATGGCCTTTGCCTTCACTTTTTTTTTTTTTTTTTCTTTAACTTCAGACATTCTGATTTGATATGACTAATCTCCTTACATAAATAACACCTAGCAGTGAGTTTTTTGAGATTCCGGAAATGATCCCTTTTTATTGAATTTGTTTTTGTAGTTTCTGTATTGAAAGTTGCCTAGTTTTTGGATTTTTTTTATTATTGTGGTAAGTTCTTTCTCAATTGGTCTTCATCCTATCCATCTTTGATTTTCGATTTGGTATCATGTCTATTATTGAATGTGATGTCATTTTTTTCTCTGAAATTAGAGAATCTATTCTTTTGAGTAAAGTGATCTCATGGGGCGTGAGAGATCCTATTTGCTCATTCATCATCATCGGTCTTAAGTTTTTTGCCTCGAGAATTGCCATCAACTTACGGGGCCAATGATTTGGTAAAGACCTCAACATCTTTTGGACTTGCTCTCCTTCAGTTCCAAGAAAAAATATATAATTGATGATATCCATAAACCAAGTGTACATTTGCCTAATATCTTCACTTGGTTGCATTTGAAACATATCATATTTGGTGAATTAGAAGGGTAATATTCTTCATGGACTTATTTCTTTCCTTCATGGGTAATCTGGAGCTTGTCGCACATTTGTCCAGCTATATCACAATTCCAGACCTAATTGTACTCTTATTTGGTAAGAGCACAAGTTAGGATATTTTTAGCTTTTGCATCCATAGACATGGCTTTTCTTTCTTCTTTAGTGCTTTCACTTAGTTGATCCATATCAATGATTTTATTAATATTTCTAAGTGGTCCCTTATAACCAATTTTTATGTCAAACTATAACTTAAAATCAATTGCCATGGGAATTTATTTTTTCTTTTCCTTCCACAGTGAATAATTTGTTCCATTGAATAGTAGAGGTTGGGAGTGAACAGGTCTATGGAAAACCATTAAATGTGTCAGTACCTATTGGGAACATTGGCTCGGTTTGTTAGACCACATTATAGAGTACATGGCTTTGATGTCAATTGATAGAGTGCTAAAGCTCAAGAGGGGAGTGAATTGGAGCTTTTACAATTTGGCAGCAGAAACTTTATAATGATAAGGAAAATAATAATGTCTATTGTGGGAATACCCGACCTAACGTGTGGAACATACATTCTACTGACCCATAGCGTGGTTCGAGGGTAAGCTGAAACACGAATATAGTTTGGCATCAACCATGGTAATGAGATCAACATGCATTGGCCTTGTCGTGCCTTCAGTTGGTTAGAAAGTGGGAAATTGATTATATGGGAATATTTGACCTCACACGTGGAACCCATATCTTACCGACATTGGCATGGCCCTCGGCTAAGCTGAAATATGAATATACTTTTTAATTTATTAGCTTTATCTTGTAGGAGGAGATTTTTACCTCAAAATTGATTATCATAATAATAAATTCCATTATTTAGTTCAATTACTATTTTTCATAAAACTTTTGAGCGCGGGTAAAGGAACAACAGGGAGAGTCTTGATGACACATTTTTACTTGCATGCACATAACAAGAAAACTAGGAAGTTCGTTTAGGAGCGTGCATGGGAATTTGTAGTAGCTTGAATTTCAATAAATAGCTAAATTTCTTATTTGATAATTTCAATTTCGGTTATAGTTTTTTTGTTAATTGACTAACCATGCCAATTTCATTATTAATTAAGGAGAAGCTCGATACTGATTATTCCAAGGAGCAAACGATAATCCCAATCAGTACCAATAGTGGACCCAACCATACTAATGGAAATTACAAGCTTTGGCAAGAAGGGTTGGATCCATCTCTTGAGGACCTAGACTTTTTTGAGAGCTTCTGCAATTTTGCAATAAAAGCTATTCCTTCGGTTCACAATAAAGTAAACCAACCCTGGATACAGCTCAACAGGTGCAAATGGTTAAGCAGGCTTGAACAAACAGCGAGGCAGAGCATGTAGGACAGTTGATAAAGTCTGCAACAAAGAATCCAACTAGGTTTTGTTTAGTAACAGTTATTTTCAATGCTATCTAGCAACTTTTGTTGTGATCTTGCAAGTTTCTCATGGCAGCAAGTGGTAGGCCTATAAATTTGAATAGTTAGATGTGGATATTAATACACTCATATTCGTATCCCTATTTAAGACAAAAGTTCTTAATAATAAAGTTACTCTTAATTAGCTTAGAGAATTTCTTTTTAGTTTTGTGTTATATCCCAAACAATTAACAGAATTTTAAAATAATAGAGATGAGAAATAAGAGAATTTACTATTTCTGGCTTAAATCTTCATAGCTAAATTACATCCACATATATAATAGTGCCATAAATAACAGAAAATGTAGAGAAAACGTAATCAGCCTCTCAAGCCCTTGCTAACCACCTTACTTGCATGCTTATTTCATCCGTGTGCTGAGTGTCAGAGTTAGTTAGTCTTTCCAGCTCATCTCTACCATTCGTACCCCTTTTTAAATCAATGATTCTGATTATTTTATTGACTGAGCTCTTACTTATAGCTGCGATGTTGTTTACCTTAATGTGAGCCTTTATTTGATGGCTGTGTTTCTGCTTGATCCAACGGCTGGCATTAAACTCCTTATTTTTGTTATTTCCATAACATTTCCCCCTTCTTTTGAAGTTCCTTGTTGACAAGGACTTTCAAAATTAGAAAACCTCTTTTGTATATATGTATAATCTTCCCAGGTGGCTTCACTGGGAGAAGAATGAATTCATTGAACCAAAACTTGTGGTAGTCCAACATTATTTTTAGGAATCAGTCTTCTAGCCAAGATAGCAACCAGAAAAACTTTTAAAACACCATTATCATTCAACTGGGGTACGCTGGAGGAAGGTGTGTACTTCTTCCCTATCTTTTTCTTCAAGAGTGAAACATGGAAAATTGGGTGTATTTGACTATCAAGTGGTAAGGCCAATTTGTAAGCCACATTTCCAATCCTCTGCACTATCTTGCAAAGTCCAAAGTACTTAGCTGCCAGTTTCAATTTCCTCCTTAGTGACATAGTGTTTTGTCATAAGGTTGTAATTTCAAATAGACCTAAGCTCCCATTTCAAAGTTTCTTTTTTATCTATTCTTGTTGGCATATATCGCCATTCTATGCTTAGCTAGCAACACAATCTTTCTCAGCAATAGAATCATCTTAACCATCTCCAAGAGCATTTCTTGAGCTTGCTGATTATTAGAGTTGGCAAAAGGCCCTAATGGAATATGAGCGGGATGATATCCATACAAGGCATAGAATGGTATGGTCTTAAGAGCGGTATGGTAATTTATGTTATACTAAAATTCTGCTAATGAGAGCCATTTATTCCAATGCTTGGGTTTCAAATGGCATATACATCTAAGATAGGCCTCCAAACATTGGTTAACCCTTTCTGTCTATCCATCACTCTTCGAGTGGCAAAGCTGTGGACATAGAAATAGTGATTCCCAGTAACTTGAACAATTCTTTCCAGAAATTACATGTGAACACATTGTCTCTATCAGATACTATATTAACTGGCGACCCATGCAACTTATAGACATTATCAAGGAACATTTTTGCTACAACTTTA
Source organism: Handroanthus guayacan (assembly GCA_014898755.1). Lineage (NCBI taxonomy): Eukaryota > Viridiplantae > Streptophyta > Magnoliopsida > Lamiales > Bignoniaceae > Handroanthus > Handroanthus guayacan. The sequence goes on from JACFYI010003845.1 coordinate 427,948, forward strand.
GCAGTAAAAGGGTGTGCTAAGCCTAAGAAATGTGCATATTTTGAACATCTATCCACAATCACTAGGATTATGTTCTTGCCTTCTGATTGTGGTAATCCTTCAATAAAATCCAAGCTGATATGTGTCCAAGCTTGTTCAAGGATGGTTAACGGTTGTAATAAACCAGGATAAGGTGTGTGTTCATGCTTGTTTCTCTGGCACATCTCACACTCCTTAAACCACTTCTCAATATCCACGTTCATATTAGGTTAGTAAAACAATGCTTTTGCCCTTTGATATGAACCTTGTATGCTTGAGTGACCTCCCACAGAAGAGTCATGGATTGCTTTAATGATCATTTCCTTCAGCTCACCTTTTTTCCAACACAGATTCTCCTTTGTTTCCTCAAGATCCCAGATGAGACTATATACTCATGATATGTTTGCCCATCAATAGCTTTACCTTGTAAGATTTGCTGCAAGTCTTTAGTCCCTTCATAACTAACTTGCACATCTTGCATCCACAAAGGTATCACACTTGTGATAGTAAAGCATTGACTGTGGTCAATTCTGGATAATGCATATACAACTTTGTTCTCAACTCCTTTCTTGTATCATACTTCATAGTCCAACCTAAGCAACTTAGAAATCCATTTCTGTTGTAAAGCTATTCCCATCTTCTGGTTCAAAACATGTTTCAAACTCTCCTGGTTAGTTTTGATGATGAAATGATGTCCTTGGAGATAATGTTTCCACTTAGTGACTGATATCACGAGTGCTAGGAATTCTTTTTCATAAATGGCAGTCCTTGATTCCTCATTCCCAGAGCCTTGCTCAAATATGCAATAGGTTTTCTTTCCCGTGTAAGTACTCTACCTATTCCTTCCTTACTAGCATCAGTCTCTACTACAAAAGTTTTAGTAAAGTCAGGTAGAGTAAGTACAGGTGCTGTAGACATGGATTTTTTGAGAGCTTGGAATGCATTCTTAGATTGATCACTCCATTAGAATGCATGTTTTTTGAGTAACTCAATCAGAGGCCTACTAATCACTCCATACCCCTTAACAAACTTCTTGTAGCAACCAGTTAACCCTAAAAACCCCCATAATGCTTTAATATTGATGGGTGTAGCCCAATTCACCATACTCTCCACCTTACTAGGATTAGTAAACACTCTCTGGCTGGATATAAGGTGCCCTAATTACTCTACCTCTCTCTGCCTAAAACTACATTTACTTCTCTTTGCATACAATTGATTGCTTCTCAATATCCCAAGAATTGTTTTCATATGCTCCAAATGATCTTCAATACTCTTATTATACACCAGTATATTATCAAAAAACACTAAAACAAACTTTCTAAGCTATTGAGAGAATATTATGTTCATGAGTGACTGAAAAGTAGAAGGGGCATTGCACAAACCAAAAGGCATCACCAAAAACTCAAAAATGCCCATGATGTGTTATGAAATTGGTCTTGTAAATATCAATCTCATGCATTCTAATTTTAAAGTAACCAACTCTAAGATCAATCTTAGTAAAGTATTCAACATCATGTAGTTCATCAAATAACTCATCTACTATAGGAATAGGAAATTTTTGCTTCACAGTTAGGCTGTTTAAGTACCTGTAATCCACACACATCCTCCATCCTCTATCCTTCTTTTTGGCTAGCAGTAATGGTGAGGCAAACGAAGTTTGACTAGGTCTGATTATTCCCATATCTAGCATACTTTGCACCAATTCTTCTATTTTATTTTCTGTGTATGTGAATATCTATATGGTGCTTGTCTTTTAGGTGTTGTACGTGGAAATAGCTGGATCTTATGCTCTATTTCTCTGTTAGGTGGCAAGGATTTTGGCTCTTTAAACACATTACCAAAATCTTTAAGTAGTTGCTCTATCTTATTTTCATCTCCCTTAGATCCTTTCTTCTTGTCTGTCACAACACATAAACTGCCATATGCTCCATAAGTTCCTCTCCTTAGCAACTTGCTGAGTGATTTCCTAGAAATCAACTGTACATTAGCATTTTTAGTTTTGCTTTGCATCTGTATTCTCTTCCTTTGATACTTGATAATACACCTCAAATTATCCAAGTCCAGCAGCACTGGGGCATGCCTCTTTAAATCATACCCTAAAACCATATCATACCCCCTAACTTGATTGCTTTGATAGGATGTGTGAAGGTTAAGCCATGAATAGACCAAGTAAACCGTGGAAATGTCACCCTACTATCAAGCTTGTGCCCATCAGCCATGGTAACCATGAGTGGAGAGCTATAAGTTATTTCAAAACTTAATGCTTCAGCAAGTTTCTCATCTATGAAGCTGTGAGTACTGCCACTATCAATCAAGATCTAAATTTGTTTTCCAACAACAATACCATCTACTTTAATAGCACCATCTCCCATACTGTCTAGTATTGCATTTAGTGACACTTTCCCCTCTTCTATCACAACTTTTTCCCCACTTGCTTCACTACTCATGATCTTATCACTATAGGCTTCTTCCTCCTCTTTAGTCATCACCATGAAGACATGCATCTGTTTGCATCTGTGACCAGGTCTATATGTCTCATCACAATTGTAACAGAGATTTTTTTTCTCTTTTTGCCTTCATTTCTACTATTGTTAACAATCTCCTAACTGGAGGATTATTTTCCATTTTGGATAAAAATGGTGGTTTTGGTGGAGTGGAAAACCTTTTCAGCATAGTAGAGTTGCTGTGCTGGGGTGCTCTTACGATTGGTTTCAATCCACGCACCTTATTTCCTCCCCCAACTGAGCTTATCAAAGCATCCACAGACTTCTCAAATTTCTTAGCTAAGGAGATAGCTTGCTGGAAATTTCTAGGTTTAGATGCCAGGACTGATCTTTGGATCTCTTCCTTCAAGTCACTGATAAAGCTACCAGTGAGATATTTCTCATCCAACCATTTATAAAACATCAACACTTGCCCCTTTATATCATCAAACTTCTCATAATAATCTTGTACACTACCAGTTTGCTACAATTTATGAAACTCTTCCACCAACAGTTTAGGAATAACATCATCAAAACGTTCCATCACAGCTATAACTAATTTCTCCCAAGTTGGAAGAGCTCTCCCTTTTATGAAATTTTGAAACAAAACCTTAGCTTTGCCCTGGAAGTGTACAGAGGCTAGACGTACCTTCTGATCATCTGGAAATGTTGAAATCACCTGGAAATGCCAATTGCACCTCCTGAACCAACCCCTAGCATCCATTCCATCAAAGTGTGGAAATTCGACCTTTGGGAATGAGGTGGAATTGCTTTGAAAGCTATTCCTCTCACTCTCTCCTGCCTTGTTATCCTCATAGCCATCGTGAGAGTGAGAAGCCATAAGTCTTTCCCTTAAGATTGATTTTCGTTTGTTATAGAGTTGCATCTGCTTAGCTATGCTTTGCACTTGTTGCTGCAAGGCTGTTTGACCCTTAAGCATCTCAGCTATAGCCATTTGCATGGTTTCTTTACCCTTGGAAAGAATGTCCTGCGATAGGTTGATTCTATCAAGCTTGCTTTGCAAGTGAGTTTCTCCAGCTTGACGCTGTGCCCTCTCTTCCACTGAAAGTACTTCTTGGTCTACTTCTTTAGAGCCCCTTGCAATTCTTTGGATCGAGTTTCTTCCGCCATATTTCTTTTTCGGAATGCCCCTCAAATATGTTCTATCCTAAACAATTAGCAGAATTTTAAGAGAATGGAGATGAGAAATAAGAGAATTTACTATGTTCTGGCTTAAATCTTTATAGCTGAATTACATCCATACATATAATAGTTCTAGAAATAACAGAAAATGTAGAGAAAACGTGATTAGCCTCTCAAGCCCTTGCCAACTACCTTGCTCACTCGCTCATTCCATCCGTGGGCTGAGTGTTAGATTTAGTTAGCCTTTCCAGCTCATCTCCACCGTTCGCGCCCCTTTTTAAATCAACAGCTGTGATTATTTTATTGGCTAAGCTTTTACTTATTGTTGTGACATCATTTTCCTTAATGTGACCCTTCATCTGACGGCTGTGTTTCTTCTTGATCCAATGGCTGGCATTAAACTCCTTACTAGCCGTTATTTTGTTATTTCCATAACATTTTATTTGAAAATAAAATAATTTAATTTGATCTGGCTAAAGTAGGATGTGACTTGAATATTTCAAGTACTTTTAGTAGTTATTAAGTATTGAAGTAAATCCTAAAATATTTTGTGTCAATTTTCATCTTGATCTTCAAAGAATGACACGGCTCTTGGCAATATTATATTATTAATGAATATTTCTCCTTCTTATTAGAAAAGAAATTTTTTCGTCTCCAACTCACTAAATAACCTTTCTAAGGTATAATTCCCCGCGCGCTTTTAACGTCACACAAAATGACCTTCCTATCCCCAATTGGACAGTTGGATTCGGGTCTAACTGGCTAGCTATGTTAAAAAATGTGCCCGGTTCTCGTTAAAACATACACAGGAAAAAACAGAAGAATAAAAAAAATTATATACACACACGTATATATATACTCATATTTGGACGGAGGAGGACGACGGACGAGAGACATTCATTTCGTCCAATAAGATGGCTGTGTCTGGTTCTCTGCAATTCTCCCTGGAGCTAGGAATTTGCAGGAACCATGGGCGCAGCAAGCGATTTCAAGTAAATATCAATTGCTGGGTTATTTTATTTCCTTTCTTAAAATTTGAAAGTAGTAGTGTTTTTTTTTATATTTTTAACCTATGTTGACTGTCCAGGTGCCGAATTCCAGAACAAGAGGCAAATTATGCCTGTGCACCAGAAATCTGCCATTAATTTCACCGGTAGGTGACTTTCATTGTCTGACCTAATTTCTTCGTGAAGGGAATTGTATTTTTCGATTTTTGTGGTACTGATTGGGCACGTGGTAGTGTTTGTTAGGAAATACTGAATATCTTAAAAGGCTTTTCTTTGCTTTGTCTCCTTGTAGACCCTGTATCTTCTTAAAAGAATTAAATTTGTGTCAGACATAGTTAATCTTTTCTGCTAATCTGCGTATGTTTTGAAGATTTATGGGGAATTTGATTTTTATATTCTCTTTGTATTCATTTGCCCGTCATGAAATTTTGACTTGTTCCGCGGTGGGGTTGGGGGGCGGGGATTTTTCTAGTGAAAATGTTAGCAACCTTTCTTAATTGTTCATACTGGTGAACTGAATATTCGTTCTGATTTCCTGCTCATTAATTATTCTTGGTAATGCTTGAGGCTGATTTTAATTACATTTTCAGCAACATTATTCTTTGACTACAAATTTTTCGAAGAGAATACACAGAAGAGTATGCACCATTCCATGTAGAACGCGTAAGTTTAGCTGCCATTGTTTCTTAAATCCAGGCCCTTCTTTGGATGCCAACACTACAAAACATGCAACTTTGACTTTAGCAAGGTAATTTCTCTCTTTGAGCCTTTTTTTTTTTTTGCGGTTGTTTAGTAGAAAAAGTTGACACTGAGTTTTTCTGGAAGAAACCGACTAGTTGATGTTATCTCTCATGGAGTATAATTTCAACTGCTTGTACATTTTCCAGGATTATTGTATGAGTTGTGATACAATATTGTAGTTAACTAACTAAAACAAAGGGGTAACCTACATATAATGTGATTAGTTTATATTTGGGAGAATGATTGTACCTTGCTCCAAATTCCTTTTTTTGCTCGAAGACTTTGTTTTATGCCGCTAAAGTTGTATTGACTTTCTGAGAATACTTTCAGATCTTAGTTTGGCATGGGAATATGTGAGAATTGAATAACGAAATCCAAACAGCCACTTGAATATTTTTTGTACTCCAAATGTAATTTGATGACCTCGGACATGCCTATATTACAGAATTATGGGCGTGATAGCTGCTGCTTCTGGAATTTAGTACTTCTAGGAAGAACAACATAACTGAAATGATTAGAATGAATCCCTATCTAAGCGTCAGGAGTTAGATTACGACATGAAAAATCAGTCCAAACACAAATTGTGTTTGGCAATTGGCATTAAATAGTGCTTAAGCGAACATCTCTGTATTCACTTGTGGTCATGCATATAATAGTGGTTGCCGTTTTTTAGCTTTTGTTTTGTGCAGTTTTCATAAATCAAAAGTTTTTTGGCAGATCATTTGGTCAGTGGCAAGGAAGTCCGCTTGTGATCAAATTGGCTTCAGCAGTTGGTATCGTTATCTTTGCAGTATGGGGACTTGGGCCACTTGTGCGACTAAGCAGAAACATAATTCTGCATGTATGTGCTTTTACAATTCTAGTTTTCTTCGTAGTTCAATTTCTGAAACCTTCTGGTATAACTTAAATCATTTAGAAGGACTGTAAAATTGAGTCGATTTTCTACGTCATGCACTAATTTGAAGTACACTACATAATAAAATTATGCAGAAGAGTGACGGTAGTTGGAAGAAGAGTAGAACATATCAAGTTACAACTTCTTACATTCAACCTTTGCTGTTATGGACGGGAGCAATTTTTATCTGCAGGTTAGTTATGCTGATTGAAATGAGAATAGAATTTGGAAAACTCATAGCATACTGAAGGAAATTGAGCATCTTTCAGAGCATTGGATCCAGTGATTCTTCCCACAGAAGCCGGTCAAATTGTCAAACAGAGGCTCCTAAATTTTGTCAGATCATTGTCAACAGTTCTGGCCTTTGCATATTGTTTGTCAAGGTCAGTGTGGTTATCTGTTTATTAACACATGTTAATGGCTGGAATTTCCATGTGCATTCTGTTGATGTTATACTTCCTGTTTGCTCTGACTCCCTCCCTCCCTCCCTCTCTCTCTCTCTCTCTCTCTGTGATAAGTACTGTTTCCTCTGACTTATATATTAGTGTGAGATAATGTTCAAATTATTGTTTATCAAAAAAAAAAAAAAAAATCATTGTTGTTAGGGATGGCATCCGGCAGCTGGATGCCGGCAACTAGGCCAAATACTTAAAATTAATTTTTTTTTTTTATTTTTTTTTTTCGTATTGTTACTGTTACTGTTATGGAACTTGTACATTCAACGTGTAAATAACTCATTCACAGAGATTGACCATGATCAGTACATAATTGCACAATGGTTGTTTATATAAGGCTTGATATTCATGTTTTTCATCCTTCCATTTTTGGGTTGGAAGAACAAAAACTCTGCAGTGATCTCCATTACTCATTGATCATTTATACCAAGGAGCTAATATCTTATCATGTTTCATGTCATCATATTTCTCTGTGAATACATATTGACTATTCTATGCATATTTTTAACTTTTCACGATACATTTCCATCTCTGAGGACTAGGCTTTCTTTGGATTATTTTCTGCAGTGTGATTCAACAAGCACAAAAGTTCTTCATGGAGACAAACGACCCTGCTGATACTAGAAATGTATGTTCCTACGTTCTATTTCATGCAATAGGATTTGTTATACCAATTTTAGATCTGAAAATCCTGATGCCCTTGTAATATTTGGACTATCATTAAGAATAATTTAACCAAATTTTGCCCTCAAACACTTAGATTAGGATCATCACCATATGATTGTTAATAGATTAGATGTCAAAAGTTGAATAAGGTAGTAAGGTGGGAGCAAGGTAATGGTGTCCTTATAACAGCAGAATTCGAAATGCTTGCTTTAATGACTTTTAAATTGGTAACTTCTATTCCAACTTTTCTTAACATTGAAGATGCTGAAAATGTGAAACCCTTTAACATGCTTTTGTATTCTTTCACAATGATAATCAAGATACAGTATTGGTATCTTATTTCTCTCTTAGTGAATATGGTCCCATAAGTATCCCATAATTGAATTACTTGCCTCCCATAAAGAAGATAAATCTGCACTTGTTAGATGTGCATCGTCTGATGTACACTAGTATATATTAATTTTTAGTAATTTTGGAGCTCTACTATTAGGCTAAACACATTCTGTTTGACACAGGTCAACGTTACACGACAATAGATTTTACCATCTTCTACAAGGCCTTAACTTGATGTTGTTTACTGCGTATCCACTTATCAAATATCTTGTTCCACTTGATGCTAGAGAACCAATCCTTTCACCTAACAACATTCAGACCTTTAATAGGAAGCCGCCTAAAAGAAAGGACATTTTTGCAGTCAACAATCAGCATCTTCCAAGAGTTATGGACCAGTTTATCTTTGGAGGATTTGACACTGTCCTTATGGAGTAAATGTTTCAAATATGTATGTGTCTGAAGTTGAACTATGGAGTAAATGCTTGCAAATTGTAGTATCTTAGTAAGTTGAGGATCCCAAAAGCTCTATTGCCACTAAGAAGTTCAACTTAAGATATGTAATCTATCATACGCTGTCAACTTTTGGATTTGAACTGACATTAAGTTATTAGCTGCCAGTTACTGCAAATGAATGGCACTGTTTGGGATACTGAAATTACATATTTCAATCTAAAACGGTGCTTGTTGACAGATGGGTTTTCATTTGGCTGGGAAAGTTGTGTACTCAGCTGTGTGGGTTGCGGCTGTATCATTGTTTATGGAGTTGTTAGGTTTCTCAACCCAGAGATGGCTCACAGCTGGAGGGCTTGGGACAGTCTTGCTAACTCTAGCTGGACGTGAGGTGTGAAAAAAGTTTCTCTTTCTCCTTTTGAATACTTTTCTTTTCTACTTTACTGTTTCTTACCTATTTGAGAAGCATCTAACTTTTAACTCCACGTATAATTCACTTTTATTGTTCTGCAGATTTTCACAAATTTTCTTTCAAGTGCAATAATTCATGCAACCCGGCCATTTGTTGTGAATGAGTGGATTCAAACGAAGATTGAAGGCTATGAAGTTTCTGGGACAGTTGAGGTTTGGATATGGTAGCTTCTTAACATTCAGTAGTAGATATGAGAGCTGAAACTAATGGGAACATAAAATTGTTTTGAAAAGATACGCTCTGTCTAAAATCATTGAGGTTTATCAAGTTATTGAACTTTGTTCAGTGATTTTTATGTTGGAGTATCTGACCTATTCGAGTACTTTTTCCTTGCAAGGGGCATGAATATCACTTATTCATCAACTCCCAAAGTTGAAAATTCATGCCGTAGCCAGTTCAAAGGGCTCTACATGTTATTCCTGTCTATTATTCATATATTTATCCTTGTAAATGTTTCTTAATTTTCACATTGCAGCACGTGGGATGGTGGTCGCCAACAATTGTACGAGGTGAAGACCGTGAAGCTGTTCACATTCCAAACCACAAGTTTACTGTGAATGTTGTGAGAAATCTCACTCAAAAAACTCACTGGCGTATTAAAACCCACCTGGCCATTAGTCACTTAGATGTCGGCAAAATTAATGTGAGGACCATTTTACTTCATTTTTAGAAGAGAAATTCTGATGCAAAGAACTGAACCAGTTCTCTCTTATTTGATCTTTCACAAATTGTTCATTGCGTCTCTGCAGAACATTGTAGCCGATATGCGTAAGGTCCTGGCGAAGAATCCTCAAGTGGAACAACAAAAATTGCATAGAAGAGTATTCTTGGATAATGTTAATTCAGAAAATCAGGCCCTCATGGTTAGATTTAATTCTTGAGAATGGTCATCCTGGCAACTTATTTTGGATTTAACAGTTCTATATCAAGTTAACCTTTATTTCTCCTTATAATGTCTTATGGAAAAATAATTTCTTTAAATAAATTAAGTAAATAACAACTATCTATTATTCCTTCACCCGCCTACCAGGCAAAGAGAAAAAAATTGCTTGTCCATATTAAAATTCTGCTATTATCATACATTTTTTCATGCTCCATTCTGTTGGTGAAATTTTGTAGATAGCTGTGGCCATTTTTATTTTAATAACCAAGTAATATTTTGCATGATAAGCTGCTGGCTGTACTAAGATTTGATTGCTAGGCTGCAGGATTAGTTTTTTGTAATCCCAATATGTAGAAGAGCTTCCATTTTCTATAATAAATTTTCACATGATTCTCTGCGTTGAGTTTGCTTTAAAATAAGTTAGTAGAAATGAGTTTCGCATGATCAACTGGATATATGACTTGTGATACGACAATTTCAACTTGCTCGCTTTGATGTCATTGCTTTCAAAATAATGCAGATATTGGTGTCCTGCTTCGTCAAGACCTCACATTTTGAAGAATACTTATGTGTTAAGGTGAGAATTCTGATCCTCACAATGAGACTCGCTCTGATTTAAGACATTCTCTGTATGAGATATAAAATTGATGCATTCTCCTAGCATAACTGTACTCATGCAATTCATGCTATGAGGTTAAATGAAAACATGGTTAAAAGCTGTCATACCATAGATAAAGATCTAAGTGCTGCTGATTTGCTCTAAATGATACAACTCGGTACAGAGGAAACCCCAAATTTTTAATGGCACTTATGACATTTTAGGATATTTACTGGTGGACGTAATACAGGCCTTACCTATTGCTACATAACTTGGAAAGCTTCTGATCTGGGAGAAAAAAATATAGATGGTTAGCAGATTTTCTGCGAGTTTCAGCAGATGCAATAAATTAACCTGCTTAACGATATGATGCTTAGAAAAGTGGTTTTGTGACCTAGGTTGAAGCAACACTATGCTTTCAGGATTCTAGTTTCTGTTCCACTTGTGCCGTCCCTGTACTTGCATGATGCTTGATTCTGTCTACTACAATTTATTTATTTTTACATTCATTATGTTGCAAGGTTTATGCATTCTGATTTCTCATTATTTGTTTGAAAACCAGGAAGCTATTCTTCTTGATCTTCTGAGAGTCATTAGGCACCATCGTGCTCGATTAGCCACTCCCATCCGCACAGTTCAGAAAATATTTACTGATGCAGACTTGGACAGTGTACCATTTTCAGATTCTTTATATAACCGGGGAGCTGTGTCGAACAGGCCGTTGCTATTGATTGAGCCATCCTATAAAGTCAATGGGGAAGATAAGGCAAAAACTCAAGCTCGATCAGCACGTGGAAATGGGGAGGAGGAGAGCAAGGCTAGTGCCAAGCTAACTCCAGATAATAAGGTGGACGGTAAAGCTGAAACAACTTTAAGCAGCACTGATTCTAAATCTAGAGTGACAGCATCTACTGACCATAAGATGAAAGAGATGCAGACATCAGATGCCAAAGCTGATTCTGAGGTAGGACAAATGTCCAAAGTTGAGACAAAAGAGGATCCTAAGGTTGCTGTAAAATCATCATCAGATCCTAAGCTCAAGAACAGTAGAAAACCCGCCTCTAAGACTGATGTCAAGTTGGTTGAGGAAACAAGTTTGAATACCAATAATTCTTTGGGTGCGGCCCATAACACCTCTAACAAACATCCCCAGAAGGTAGGCCAGGAGTCTACCTCAGTCTCCACACCAGAGTCCGGGGGCAAAAGATCTGATAGCGTGTCCTCAACTTCACATGTAAAACACGATTCCAGACAACCGACCACGCAGACTTCTGTCACTAAACCTTCACTAGAAGAGAATATAGTTCTTGGCGTGGCTTTGGAGGGCTCAAAGAGAACCCTGCCCATTGAGGAAAAGATTACGGCCCCATCAAATTCAGAAGAGGCGAAGGAGTTGGCTGCATTGCGTAGTGGAAATGCTCCTGCAGTAGCAGAGAAGGAAAAAAATGATATTAAGAGATCAGACAACCCTGCTTCTCCTACTAATGATGAAGTAGATCAGCAAGACTAACAGCATCTGGCCTTTTGCAGCACACACATTGGAATTGTAACTGTTGTGCCGTTGTAATTGATACTGTACATATTCATTCATATCCCATTTTCCAGATGATCGTGAGGATCTGGCCTAGACTTTAGGATGTTTCCATTGTATGGATAAATATATCAACGAAAAAGCTTTCACCATTTTGCCTTTCTAGCTGTCTCTAGGCAACGCTGCAGTTTATATTATTTATCGAACTTCGCGCAGCTTTCTTCATCTGAGTGGCATTCTCATTTGGATCATCATAGTTTAAAGCATCCACTAATATCATATAATTATTGGTAATTTTGAATATCAAATAAATAGTATTCCCTGAGTTTGTATATCTCCCCATTCATAGTATCGTATTATATGATACATGTCAATAACTGAGATCTGTGATGTTATTATGAATGGTTTCATACAAAGTGACGTTATTAAATAATTACTGTTCTATTACAACTCGACTTAAATAGTCTTTGATGCCGTAATTAGCAGCCATTTACGTCATTTCCGTTCATTCTCTTTTATTCCCGATTCTGTCTTGCTTGATAATGCCTTAATGCAAACAACATCATCAACATCGTTGCTGCCGGGTCTTCAAATCATGTTTGGGATTCAAACACTGTCGCATTGATGACAGTTTTCCAGTTTTTCAAAAGAAGCATCCTGCTTTATGATCAGGGAAGCCCATACGTTAACAAAAACCATGGCTCTAAACAAGTATGTTCCGCCTCAGTTGCAGTCGTCGGGTCTGATCATGAAAAAGGAAAAAGAAAAAGCATGACAAAGATACAAAGCGTTCCTTGTAAAACCAAAAAAGCTGGGATAAACTTACAACAAAATAATCGAGTAATGCATTACACAAATATTCTATATGCTATGGTATTTCAAACCAAGATAAATAATTATGACCATAAATCTTACAAAGATCTGCCACCCCACCCCCTACGGATGATGATCACAAATTCACATAAATGGCTCGATCTGTAACTAAACAATGAAGGGGGCAACGTGATTTATTCTCCAAATACAATCCAGAAACACCAGATTAGATGCTGGTAAAAACTGATATCACACGCATAAACACAGTCAAGTAGCACTGCACATACAATCAGGAGCAGGATATGTATATATGGACTGTTCTGCTCTGCGTAGTCTGAGGTGCCCTTGCCTGCTTTTATGCCCTTCGATGATAGCCTCTTGGAACTCGTCCCAATTCAGGCTCTTGTTCAAGAAAAGCTGCCCTAAAAGTCCCATGCTTGGCCTTATAGTCTTCTTGTTTTCATACGTTCGATGCCCCTCCTGAAACACATGTTCTCCAAATCAAATTATGATCTTAAGAGAGGGAATCAGATATGAGCAGTAATGTCGAAAAGAGGAGCTTACATACCACAGCATTGTGCATATTTCCAGGTGAAGCAGATATAAAGATATCACTGTGCATGCTAACGTAGTAATCAACTGCAGCTAATAAAGAAGCCTTTCCTTTAATTTGAGCTCTTTCTTCTGAAGAGGCCAAACTCTTTTTCTCTTCCATTAGAGGGAACAAACTTCGTAAGGTCGAGATCCTAGCTTCCCCACCATATACCTTAAAACAGAATCAGAAACTTGAGATACGGAAGCAATGGTATCAGCTATCATAATGTAAAGAGATTCTGGTCAAAGACCTTGTGGGAAGCAAGATATAAGCGAGTAGTGTTGTCAAATCCCAAAGCTGCCAGCAGCAATCCAATTTCTTCAGGAGTCAATGGGCAACGTCCCTGACTCCTCAACTCCTCATCAGTAAATTGAGAATTTAACACTCTTCCCTGCCAAATAACTTGTCGATACTTTGCAAGAGCTAATTTTTCAGCCTTACCTCCACCAAAGTCACAAGCTGAGTGGGCAGCCATATCCTGAACAACCAACCAAATTCAAGTATTTATTCATCATACGTACGTACGAGTTGTAAGCAATGTAGATGATTTTAGCATTGAATATTGCGGAAAAGCTAAACAATGCAGCAGCTTATCAGAGGGCAAAAACACAATACGGAGAGACCTCCATAGCTCAAAATATTATCTAGGGATTATCACGTCAACACCCTCTAGGGTTTGACATGATTATAAAAAAACTCCTAGTGGTTTGCAAAATTACATTAACAGCTCATTTTGTTAGTTTAGTTGACAAAAAACTTAACGTAGCACAGGACGTGTCACTGTAATTTTCCAAACCACAACTATACTTTGTTATTTTTTCTGTTATTTTTATTGTTAGTTGAACTAATGGCAATATGCATTGCTGTAATTTCTCAAACTACAGCAGGAGGTGTTGTGACTAGGTCAAATCTCATAGGGTTGTTGATGTAATTATCCCTGTTATCTAAAAGAAACCAAGATTACCTTGTCAAAACGAAGGTGGAGGACGACAAACTTTCCAGTTCCTTTCTTGTCTTCAGAATCACTGACTTCAACATTATTTGTGCTAGGGGGATGTCTGAGACGACTAACAAGAGCATCGCCAAGAGCTCTGATATGAGGAACAAAAACTAAAGCTTGGAAGTTGACTTTGCATCGTAGTCGTTGGATTTCCTCAGGCATATTGTCAAAAGCCAGTCGGTGAGAAAAAGGTGCAATTGCAGCAATCCCATAACTGGACCATCCATAAAATTCTAATTAAAACCAAAAATAAAGTCGATTTCTTAGAATGACTGATCCCAATATTTCAAATCCAGAAGAAGTAAAGATTATCTCTTACACACAAACCTCTGCAGGATAGGCAAAACATTCTCCAGATACCAGTTTGCTGAAGCATGAACAGGTGCTGTTTTTACTCTCGTAGCTCGAATGGCTGCAGCATAATATTCCCGTGTGCTCCAAAAGTATTCATCAGGAAGCTCTTTAACGATAGATATGTCATCTTTCAATACATTAATGAAGTGATCCACATCAAAAATATCCATGAACGGGCTGCAACCGAAAAAAGAAAAAATGGGATTTCTCTCATTTAGATTCTGATTCTAACAAAAATAAAAAACAATCAAGATTCTGATTCTAACAAACTATAGCAAAGGGTATGAACTCATTAAAGAGGACCTTGAATCTTGCCAAACAGGATTTACTTCAAGATGCGGAATTATGAGTGTTGCATTCAAAATTTTGGCAAGAGCAACTGCGTCACAAATCTTTATAAACAAATTATGTATATTAGTGACTCGACACTCCAATACTAATAAGTTCTAGAAAAAACATGTCCATTCTTATGTAATCTGATAATAAAAACTTACACCCATTCTCTGCTGATTTAGCCCTCCATCAAGGAACACCTGAATATAACCTTGAGATTTCTCCGGCAATTCTGCTTAAAACGAAGGCCACACGTTCACATGAGAATAAAAGTACTGAACCAGCCTTCTTGTTCAGCAATTTTGAACCTCGTTTCTTGAACCAAAGGTAAAAACCAAGTAATAAAAAACATCTTTTACTTACTTGACATACCGTCTGACCGAACACAAGGTTTCCATCCTTGGGGGGCCAGAGGCATCCATAGTTCAGCCTGTTGCGCATCAGACTAAAAGGAAAACCAAGCAACATTAGGAAGTGTGCATTAGTCATACGAAGAACCAATCAATTGGATTATTAAAATTTGTAAAATACAATTTAGTGAAGTCTTACTCACAGTTTGGCGCTGCAGAGCACCCTTAAGTAAACGAGAATGTCTAGGTTTAGGAGCATTCCATTCCTGCCACAATGTTCAATCTATGAAAATGGACAACGAGGAGTGGAAATGATTGGCTTGAAAAAATAACTTCGTTAGCAAAACAAAGCATAGGCATACTTAACCCGGAAAACTTAATAGTTTATTCAATATTCATCTGCTAAGTGTGAATAATTGACCAAAGAGATCCTCCAACACCAGGCAGCAGTTTTCCTATTCCAGATAATTTTCTCTTACTCTCTTCCCTCTTCAATCTTTCCGTTAGGACAAAACCCCCAAAATGAATGAGACCATCCAATACAAGACTAGTGCAAATCATTCACCATTCTAGCCATGATCAAACTCATGCTCACCGGGAGAACTATGTCTAACATAAACCATAGATCCCAGAGCACCTAAAAGATCAGAAAACATATATGTCTATCTACCCATCTTACCTACTCCATGCTCAGAAGTCAACATTTCTTATGAGCTTTAAATGTAATTGAACGATATTTATTTTAGCTTCTTAGATCATACAACTTACATATATCCAATAATAAGAAAAATATTGACCCAGCGATTTCCTACTTGACCAACTTGCAGAAGAAATTGAACTCTTTCCACTACTCCTTTCTCTAGATACAATAGCTATTTCAACTATTCCGCCCCCACATATTTCTTCTTCCTCCATGTAACATAACATTATGTAAAGATATCAATTTTTGAAGAGGAAAAAAGAGAAGAAAAAAAAGAAACAAAAAAAAAAAAAAAAAACAAAGGAAAAAAGCTTGCCAACAAAATTCCAATAACCGAAAAGCTAACCAGGAATACAGGGTACCAGAATCCACATCAAAATCCAACCTTTCTCTAACTTTTTTCCAATCTTCATCAAATAGAATTATTACTACAAAAGAATGAACCCCTTTCGCGATCAGCTATCTTCTAAGTTCATACTAAACAAAACACATATCTCATAACAAAAATGCATATTCTACACATAGATCAGCATAACTGTGAAAACCACTAAAAAGAACAACATACGGAGAGAACTGAGGGTAAGGCATCGCTCAAAGGAGTGAAAAGGCTCGGGAATAGAAAAGGCAGCAGCAGCACAATGGCACCAGTCATGGCTCCTCCTCCTCTGTGGTTATGACTATGAGAATGAGAACTTTGCCTCATCCTAATAATAATGGTCTTGGTCTTTACTGTAAATGCAATGGTATTATATTATTATTGATTGAACAAAACGGGTTCAAGTCTTAAACTTGGAACACTCAACTAAAGTAACTTTCATGAAGAAGAGAGAATAACATTAAAGGGGGGTCATATGCATTATCAGTCACAGTAAAAGCGTCTCACATGCCACCTATCACTCTATTTACAATTTTACACACAGAGTAACGAGTACATTTACACAATCATGTAGCATATATAAAAAAGATATATCATTTTTCACAATTATGATCAGAAATTCAGACAGCCCGTTTGTGGGTTTAATCTGATAAGCAATTACTATCCCCAAAAATAGTTACTTAACACTGTGCAACATGAAAATAAAAATTAAATCTAGAATAATAACTTATGCACCACTTATCACAATAATAATTGATCAATAATGCAGTGAAAATGATAGCAAGGAAGGCCAAAATGATGCTAAGAGAACAAAACACATACCCACAACAAAAGTACAAGAAACAGCTTGACTGACATGCGATCGTATTGTTTATCCAAATGGGGGGAGTAATTTAATTTGTTGGGGTGTCTTTTCAGAAGGGACCCAAGAAACCAACGGCGTAGATTTTATCAGGCACCGCTCAGAAAGGCTGTACGTGTCACATGCAGAAATGAGTTCGTCTGGTGTGCGGGTCTTTTACTTTTCGTGAATCTTCACAAGAGTGTGCAGTGCAGTTTCTGCTTTTGGCTGAGGCTATGGGGTTTGGTTGTTGGTGCAATTTAATGAGGAGAAAATTAAATGGGGTCTTGGCATTGATGGGTGCACATGCATTGAGCCACCGACACAATGGTGTCAGCCATGGTCAAACCTGTGGTGATGGATGGTTTATGTGAAAATTTTTGTATTATGTTTTCATTTCTTTTTATTTTATTTAGAACAGTTTCAGAAAATATCTCAGAAGGTTTTTTATTTTTTGGTAAAATGAAAATTTATTTGAATAATACAGTTTTTTTTTTTTTTGAGGAAAAATTTGAATAATAGAGTTGATGGATTGAATTGATGCTTTTATTTTGATGGCCCACTTGTTAGTTTATTTCTTTTTAAATATATACAAATATAATATTTGACTGGTCCAACTTTGATAAGTACATGTAAATTTAGTTATTTTTAAATATATAATTGACGGGATAAGGAAATTTCTCAGCGCTATTGACTCGATCTTGTAAGCATGACAAATCATTATGATTGTTAAGTGATGCTATATATAAAAAATTGTTGATGCTCAAATCAATTTTGAGCTTGAGAATAACGTACAAGTGGAAACAATTAAAGGAAAATAATAAAGATGATAACGACGATGACGATGTTGTGATAAATGAGTAAAATATGTATGATAAAAATGATTTTTTCTCCCTTACTTTGCAATAAGGGCATGTGCCTTCATCCTGTTGGAGAAAGATTTCTGCAACTTTTAATGTGTAGACCTAAATTGTACTATTCTTAAAAAGGCTTGAATCATTTCATCAAGGATCGCATGGTTGTATCACATTCAAGTTGCACAAATAAGTGAGATAAATATGCCACATTTAAATGGATTACTATTAAGTTAACTTTTATGGAAATTGGGTATATTTAAAGGAAAGACAAAACATATAATTATTACATTAATATATCATGAATAGATCAACTATATTCAAGGAAAAGATCAAATACAAGCACTTAAAACTATTATTAAAAAACACTCACATCAAAGCTATTATTCAATATAAAGAACAATCACATAAATATAATTGGTACTGATTTGAATTAGATTTGTGTCATTACATGTGAATTAATACATTTGTTTGCGTCACAACTAAAATTAATCTAAAGTGTTGTTTTATGGGAAATGATCAAATATAAATTTTTATTTCAAATTTAAAGAATGCAAACAATAGATTTTCAGTATAACAAACTTATATTCAGAGTTTAATTTTTGAAAAATCAGGTCAATTGTTAAAAATTTACTAAATATTTACACTATGAGTACTTTGATTCCCAAGGAATGCGTGCAGGCTTTCTTCTATCATATAATAAACCTTTTTTTTTTTTTGCTGTATAGTTATTTGCTTATGCTTGTTGATATATTTGATATTTGAATGAAATAAAGTATTTATGTTGATATCTGTAATGGTAATATATCGATTGAATGTAATCATTTTCCGAAAAAAGATAAAATAAAATATGTATTGGGGAATCATTTTTTTATATAGAAAATATAATTTCTAATTACCGATTAAAGTATTTTAAACAACTCCAACATAAGTAATTGAATTTAATATCTAAGTGAGACTATATGTAATTGTTATTTTATGAATACAGAAGAATGGAATTAAGATAAGTATTCAATTCCATTACCAAGGTTTGCTCCCGTTAAGTTAGGATTTTATAATGCAGTCATGAGGTTCTGTAATCCAACTGAGCTTCTCCTGGTCTTATAGACTTATACGTTACTTACTCAATTGAATAGTGAGATTTATTTAATTAAGCTCAATTAATGTGCTTGGAAATAGGTTAAGAATTCAGATTTATATAATCAAGTTTGGACCCGCCGACTTGCATAACTCCTAATATAATACATGAAAGTTAAGTATTAAGTGGTTAGTGTGCCACATTCAATTGCTTCACTATAATTAGGGATAAGGACACTTTTGCCATATGAAATGTGACTGTTCTCACACTTTACTACAAAATTCTTTTCAACTCAATCAACTATATAAATTTTTAGAAAAGTTGCATTTTACCATATCGCCTCATTTACCATGGAATATTTGTGAGTATTTCTAGATTCGAACATCGATTCCAATTTAAATAATATTTCATATAATTGAAAGACCAAAATATTATTTAAGTTGTAATTAACGTTCGAATCTTGATGAAATATTCGCAAATAGTCCTCTGGAACTAAGGAAATATGGTAAAGTACAACTTTGTTGTAAACGGCACTTAACGTCTTATGGATTTTGGCCAAATTACATGTAAAGAGATAATTTGATTTTTTTTAATAAGTGCCAATTTTATTTGACATCCATAAATGAGAAAATAAACGGCACTTAATGTCGAGTGGATTTTGGCCAATTTACATGTAAAGAGGTAATTTGATTTTCTTTGAAAAAGTGCCAATTTTGTTTGAAATCCATAAATGAGAAAATGCTATCAAGCCACCCGTATTATGAATGTTTTTGCACTTTGCTATCTAATTAAAAAAAAAAAAAAATGACTTTGCCATCTAAACTTCTTGAAATTTTCAATTTACAATCTACATGCATTTTCTAGGCAAAATATTTCACCAGAATTACCTTGCATACAACACATGTGTGAAGAGTAAGGCACAATTGATAAAAAAGAATTTTGCTTTACCATCTAAACTTGGCAAAATTTCGCACAATGCCATCTTGTAGTAGAATATTTCAACCAGAAAATGCACTTAGGTTGTAAAGTAAAAATACTAAAAAGTTGAGATGGTAAAGTGAAACTCTTTTTTGATTAGGTGGCAAAGTACAAAAAAGTCCAAAGTTTAGGTAGCTTAGTGTCATTTTCTCTCCATAAATAAAGAAAGTGCGTGTGCTTGAGGGGAAAGGGTAGAAAATTATGTACATATGGGTTGTTTTCCAATAGGTTTGAGATGCAAGAAGTGCACTTGTGTGGAGTATGTATAAAAGGGTTAGTGCCTTGTACTTGCCCCATACTGGATTCTAAGCCACGTGTGATCCACTTCACATGAAATTCAAGTTTCCCATATTTTTTTTTAAAATGACGAGAGACTCATTGCCGCTACTCGATAGTGTGCTTTGGGTAAACCCTGGATCCATCCAATCCAAGTGCTTTTGTTTGCTAAAGTAACTACTCATGGTATGTGTATCACAGTACACTACTGTTGCTTGCTCATCTTGGCTTTTGCTAGAGTGTTTGGGCGAATTATCTCAGCTTAATCTTTTTGCCACAAATTTGTACTTAATTTGAATTTTAAAATCCAAATGTTTGATAGTTTAAATTTTTAATTATGACTTTTGACCAAATTAATAATAGTAACGTTAAACGTTTTAGATGTAATTAACATGTCATAAATTATTCATTTTCTCTTTTAAAAAGTATTTCTCCATAATCACATATCTTTTTGAATTGTTGTAGTTCCACACAATTGAGTGCTATTGAGGTGAAGTTCTATTGCAGTTTAGTATAGACTTCTAGAACCGTCTTATTCTGGAAGGACTGCCTAGTACCCTATGCATTAGTATCTCTTTAGGGCAATCCAACCTATAGTTGGAGATTTAGTTGTTTAAATTCTATGTTTACAGAATTGAGAGAAATATATTCTTACTGTAGTGATTCAATTATGCTTAACTCCAAATGGTTTCTGCTTTTGGTTTTTGAATTGAATATTTGTACTGTTATTGCCACATGCCTTGAAATATTATATAAATTGATTGTAAATACTGCTCTTGTGATTATTTGCTTCATTTGTGGGAAAATATTTGCTTTATTTCTTAGACAATCTGAACTTATATTTCGAACGAGAGCTTTTTGGAAAATATCCACTACAAGAAACTTTCAGTTCAGCAACGGAATGTAGCGACAAAAAGATTTTCTCCTGGATTCGTCGCTAAACAGTGAGAAAATAGCGAGGAAAAGTATTTTCGTTGCTACTGGAGTAGAAAAAGACAAGTTTTAATTTTAAAAAAATGTAGCTAGCAAATAGAGACAGATCAGCAAGCAGAGGAGCTATAGCTGAAATATTTGTCGCTGATGTTTTGTTGTTGCGTCGCTGAGTGTGGAGAGAATATCAGCGAGGTACGTATTTGGTCGCCGTGTCATCGCCGGTTGGGATAACAATGTCAGCGAGAGATGTATTAGTCGCTGAACTCTCACTATGTGTGAAAATAACAGCAGCGATGGATATTCTTGTCGCTGAGGCCTTGCTTATGTTGTAAAAAAATCAGCGAAAGATATATTTGTCGCTGAGCCATCGATGACATTTTAATTATTTTTTTCAGTTCTCTTTTCGTACTTTAAATTTTTGAGTTTGTTGATAAAAGAACAAAATTACAACTAAACACGTCTCCCTCAAAGTCTGAAACACGTTTTCTTCCCTAAAATGAAAACCAAATCGATTCTTGCCTAACATAAAAAACCTAAAACTTGTCTGAAAAATTGAAAAAAAAACAAAAAAAGAAAAAAGGTTGAAACTCTGGCGCTTGTTCACATTTTTCCTAGAGGAAGAAACGAGCACCCCTGTTCTTGGTTCATCAAAATAAAGAAAAAAAAAAAAGAACACCCTTGATATTTGTCCTTCTTGCGTTCTTGTGTTGGAGAAGAAAATAGTTCTTGTGTTTTTTCATTCCTCCGTTCGAGAAGAAAACTTGCTTTTATTCGACTATAAAATCAACCAAAAGGGCGTTCGTTCGATTTGCAATAAAACTTGAAATTTTCAGGTAATTTTTTCTCGATTTTTCCATCATCCGAGCTTATATTTGCAATGTAGTGAGATTTTCTAAACAAGTTGTAATTTTGAACTTGAACTGTTAGGCATGAGAAACTTGAAATGTTATGCATTTGTTCATTTGACTCGGTTTATGCTTCAAAAGGATTTTTAGGTAAGGAAAAACCTTAGTTTATACGTAATGTATGTAATATTAGGTATTTAAAACTCTATTTTGCATTTACATATATGTGCACTACAACGAGATTTTGGAGTTAACCTTATTTTAGTACTTGCAATGTTTGCATTTCCTGCTTAAGTCTTTTTGGATATATACTTAAGTGAAGTATAGCAAATTATTATGTCATGTTAGTCATTTGAAATTCGACTTCGTACTTATATTTGTATTGTAGTATATACTAAGCTTTTATATATTTGAAGGCAGAAATGATAGAAATTTCGTTGCATTGCTCCCTAATATTCTTGCACAATACAATGAAGAATCTGGAATCTAAAATGGGCACAAAACACTGAGAAACATTGGAGAAGATCCCATTCTCAATTTAAAAAGAAATACCCTGTTTACCTATGAGCTTATCTCGCCTTCCAGCTATCATCAAAAGGTTCAAAGAGAGAAATATCTTCTTCGCCTTTGCGAGAGATGTGGAAGTTCCTTTTACTCCTTTCGAGTTTTCGATTGTTTTGGGCTTGCCAATCAAGGGGCAATCTATTGATGTTAATTTGAAAATGAAGTCCAAAACAATGAAGAGACTCTTCTCGGGAAAATTTCAAAATTTGAATCGAAAAAATATAGTTAAGAAATTAGATGAGCTTGTAAATAAAGATAGTGCGAAGGATATAGATGATTTTTGTAGGTTGCATATGTTGTTAGTTTTTAGTCGTTTTTTATTTCCTACTTTAAATTATTGGACCCTTGGATTCTTCCTACCCTACTTAGACGATTTATCAAATGTGAGGAGTTTACATGGGTCATTGCTGCATGTGCAATTTATCGTCCAAGAGATGAAAAAGTGCGTTAGGACAGAAGCAAATCGAAAGAAATACCTCGACGGTTGCACGTTGGGTTGATGGTAAGTGACTTTAATTTAAATGATTATGTTACTTTTATTTGTATTTGGCTACGCATAATAATTTATTTATGAATGATAGGCATGACTTCATGAGCTCGTTCCATCATTGGAAACAACCCAAAAGTTGATTGAATTTTTTCGATTATACCGATGGGGAGAATGCAAGCTACCCAACAAAGTGCACGATACTGAGGATCGTTTGAAAAGTATAACGACTGAAATGGTAATGATTTATTAGTATTCTATTGTTATAATTTGGTATTGTAATTTCACAAGAATATTTATATTTGTTATTGTAACAGGTATTTGAATTCAGCCTTACTAGTAAGGAGTCATGTTTGTTAAATTCGAATAACACAGTTGCTGTCATAGTTAGGGCAAAAGATCAGGAGATAAAGGAGTTGAAGAAAAGAGTAGCTGAACTAGAGATGACAGCAAATAAGAATTTATGTGTGCTAGTTCCAGTCAAGGCAGACGTTGCTGCAACTAAGGAACAAGGTGATCGTGGAGTAATATCTGATAAGCAGGGTCATTATGATGGGGAGGAGAAAGAAAGAAAAGATGAGGAGGAGGAAGATCAGGAAGATAAGGGGATGGATGAAAAAAGAAAAAATGATTAGGATAAGAAAGAGCAAAAGAAAACTGAAAAGGATGAACAAAATGAAAAGAAAACTGAAAAAGGATAGGATGATAAGAAATGTGAAAAGAAAGATAGTGAGGATAAGGAGGGAAAGGTGAAAGAAGATGAGAAAGAGGAGAAAATGAAATATGGTGACGATGATGAGGAGCGTAATTATGATGTTGATAATGAATATAATGATATGAATGAAGAAAATCAGACAAAACACAGTGCATGCCAAGTATCATGCCACCATGAGGTTGAGATGAATACAAAACTTGAGGCGATCTCTCGGAAGTTGAATTTTGGGCAAGATGTGAATTTCGGTGAATGGGATTATAAAGAGGTACGGACCTTGTCATCCATCATTGACGGTGTACAGAATCGAGATGAGTTGATCCAAAAATGAAAATCAGAAAACTTTGATAGCCTTCTGAGGACCACACCCACCAAGCATGCCAAACAAAGGAACGAAAAAAGAGATCATGCTCAAGAGGAAAAGACCATACCTGAACAAGACAAAGCTGAACCTCAACAAAAAAAAATTGTCAGACCTGAGAAAATCAAGATCAGACCTGAAGTTGAGATGAAGGCATTTGAAAAGTAGTTAATTAATTTGTTGTATCCTATATAATTGTCTTGTTGAATGTTTAAACTGTTGATATTAAGTGTGGTTAATTTTGTTGCTCTTTGTATGCATGATATTATGTTGGTATTTAACTTATATGGTTGATATTATGTGTAGTTGGATTTTTCCTACTTTGTATACTGATTCTGTTGATGTTTAATATATGTTAACTGTTGATAAACTGTACTAAAGAGTGTACTTAGCAGATGGAAGAAGTCCCCATTATCGAAGTTAGGGAGGAATTAGATGTGAACGATTCGTCAAGATCGGATCCTTTTGAAGAGAGGAAGGACTATAGAGGTTGGGACCTGATTACGGATGAAAAGCAAGAGATCATTGACACATTTGTTGATAGAGATAATTTGAAGTAATGA
This sequence comes from Handroanthus guayacan, assembly GCA_014898755.1. Lineage (NCBI taxonomy): Eukaryota > Viridiplantae > Streptophyta > Magnoliopsida > Lamiales > Bignoniaceae > Handroanthus > Handroanthus guayacan. Next base: position 452,636 of record JACFYI010003845.1, read on the forward strand.
AATTTTTTTATAATTTGCTGTTATTTATTTCAATAAATGGTCCTTTACTTACAATCTTACTACTTGCACTTGTAGAGTGACTATTTGGGCGGCTAAAAAATACATTGTAGATAGGTAGGGCATGCGTGAGTTGCTATTTGAGAAGGAACTTTTTGGATTCACATTGGATTGCTACATCTCTATATTATGTAGCTACCACGACATGTCATTTATCTCCGCAGCAGCACATGTATATGGTGATTTGTTAATTTTTCGTGCATGCTATTCTATAAACCAACCATCTTCTTGTTCATAGTAAGAAATAATCATGAAGATTGGGAATGCAATGTGGCAATATAGAAAATTTTATTAGCACATTAAGTTCATACACAATTGAACGGTTAAAGGAGATAACAATTAATGTTTTGAACAAGTCTCGTTACATTATTCTACCGGTTAATCCCGGAGGTCATTGGTTCCTACTTGCCCTGGACATATTAAGAAGGAAAATCTTGCACTTGAATTCGATCGACACCCCTCGTTTCGAGGGTGCTATCACAAGAATGGTACATTTGCTTCCTTTCACATAAACTTATTCGTAAAGTGGTGAATTTGGTGATGCAAAGAACTGATACTGTGGATGAATTTGTAGGGTGATTTTTATGGTAAAAAAGCCGTATATTGCTAGAAAAAAAGTTAGGCAACAAGAAGGATCAGTTGACTGTGGTTCCTTTGTGTGCCTATGGATGGAGTGTTTGGCTCGAGACACTGACGACTACTGGAGTTATGTGGAAACATGCTTGATGGATGAGGTGCGGGCTTGAATGACTCACAAAATTTTAAGCCATGCCCACTGTCAATTGCGATGAAGTTGTTGGATGAAAATGAACAATATGTGGAAAAATTGAATATTTTTACTGTAAATTTTGGAGTTGTGTTGAATGAAATTACATTTTGTTTTGATGCTCATTGGGTGCACTAACTTAAAATAAAATAAATAGACTCTCACTTGAGGCTGTTTGTGTCCATGTATGAACAATGTATACGGTAAGTAAACTTTACGAGTCAAGATACATATAAATTCACTTAAGCTAAAGTAGGATCATCAATAATAATAAAAATTACTTCGTTTTGTAGGACTTTGTGTCCATGTATTAACTATGAGTGCTCTAGGTAAACCTGACCGGTGATTCAGGTATAAATTCACCTTTTCTGAAGTAAGATCATCAATAGTGATGAAAAATTTTCTCGTTTTGATGCCAATTGTGTCCATGTATGAACTACGAGTTATTTAGGTGAGCTTTACGAGCATTCCAGGTATAGAGTCACTTATACTTAAGTAAGATCAACAATGGTGATGAAAACTTCCTTCTCTTAATACCCTTTGTGTCCATGTATGAATTATAAGTGATATAGGTAAGCTCTACAAGCAATGCAAGTATAGAGTGCCTTAGGCTCAAGTAGGATCAACAATAGTGATGAAAATTTTCTCATTTTGATTTCAATTGTGTCCATGTATGAACTATGAGAGATATAGATGAGATTTACAAATAATTTAGGTATAAATTCACCTATTCTGAAGTAGGATCATCAATAGTGATGAAAATTTTCTTGTTTTGATGCCAATTATGTTCATGTATGGACTATGAGTTATATAGGTGACAATTTAGATATAGAGTCACTTATGCTCAAGTAGGATCAACAATAGTAATGGAAACTTCCTTGTGTTGATACCCTTTGTGTCAATGTATGAACTATGAGAAATATAGGTGAGCTTTACGAGAAATTCAAGTATAGAGCTACTTATGCTCAAGTAGGATCATCAATAGTGATGAAAATTTCTCGTTTTGATACCAATTGTGTCCATGTATGAACTACGAGTTATGTAGGTGAGTTTTACAAGCAATTTAGGTATAGAGTCACTTATGCTCAAGTAGGATCAACAATAGTAATGAAAACTTCCTTCTCTTGATACCCTTTGTATCCATGTATGAACTATGAGAAATGTAGGTAAGCTTTACGAGCAATCCAGGTATAGAGTCACTTGTGCTCAAGTAAGATCATCAATAGTAATGAAAATTTTCTCGTTTTGATGCCAATTGTGTCCATGTATGAACTATGAGTTATGTAGGTGAGCTTTACAAACAATTAACGTATAGAGTCACTTTTGCGCAAGTAGGTTCAACAATAGTAATGAAAATTTCCTTCTCTTGATACCCTTTGTATCCATGTTTGAATTATGAGAGATATAGGTGACCTTTACGAGTAATCTAGGCATAGAGTTACTTATGCTCAAGTAGGATCAACAATAATGATGAAAATTTTCTCGTTTTGATGCCAATTGTGTCCATGTATGAATTATGAGTGATATAGATGAGCTTTACGAGTAATTCAAGTATAAATTCCTCTATTACGAAGTACGGTCAATAATTGTGATGAAAATTTCCTCGTTTTGATGCCAATTGTGTCCATTTATGAACTATGAGTTATGTAGGCGAGCTTTACGAGTAATTTAGGTTTAGAGCCACTTATGCACAAATAGGATCAACAATAGTAATGAAAACTTCCCTCTCTTGATACCCTTTGTGTCCATATATGAACTATAAGAGATATAGGTGAGCTCTACGAGCAATCCAGGTATAGAGTCACTTCTGCTCAAGTAGGATCAACAATAGGATGAAAATTTTCTCGTTTTGATGCCAATTGTGTCCCTGTATGAACTATAAGTGATATAGGTGAGATTTACAATTAATTCAGGTATAAATTCACCTATTCTGAAGTAGGATCATTAATAGTGGTAAAAATGTTCTCATTTTGATGTCAATTATGTCCATGTATGAACTATGAGTTATATAGGTGAGCTTCACGAGCAATTCAGGTATAGAGTCACTTATGCGCAAGTAGGATCAATAATAGTAATGAAAACTTCCTTCTCTTGATACCCTTTGTGTCCATATATGAACTATGAGAGATACAAGTGAGCTCTACGAGCAATCCAGGTATTGAGTCACTTCTGCTCAAGTAGGATCAACAATAGTGATGAAAATTTTTTTCATTTTGATGCCAATTGTGTCCCTGTATGAACTATGAGTGATATAGGTGAGATTTACGAGTAATTCAGATATAAATTCACCTATTCTGAAGTAGGATAATCAATAGTGGTGAAAATTTCCTCGTTTTGATGCCAATTGTGTCCATGCATGAACTATGAGTTATGTAGGTGAGTTTTATGAGGAATTCAGGTATAGAGTCACTTATGCACAAGTAGAATCAACAATAGTAATGAAAACTTCCTTTTCTTGATACCCTTTGTGCCCTTGTATGAACTATGAGAAATATAGGTGAGCTCTACGGGCAATCCAGGTATTGAGTCACTTATGCTCAAGTAGGATCAATAATAATGATGAAAACTTCCTTCTTTTATTGCTAATTGTGTCAATGTATGAACTATGAGTGATATAGGTGAGTTAACGTGTAATTCAGGTGTAGGATCACTTATGCGCAAGTATTATCAGCAATAGTGATAAAAATTTCTTCGTTTTGATGCCAATTAGCTAATGTTTGCTTCACTTAAAACATCTATGTACAAAGACTCTAGAAGTTAAAAATGAAGTAATTAATGTCAATTTCCATTTCAACTGCCTGGAGACCTATAATTAATGGTTTGCTCTAGTTACAACTGCACGGAGGCCTATAGTTGAGATATCATAATCATTTTCTCCAACTTATGTCTCTTTCTTTGGTTTATGATTTTTTTCTGTTTTGCGTGCTATTTTCTCGCTTAATGCAAAACGTCAATTTCTGTCATTAGGAAGTCTAACAATCGCATTTGCTTTCTGACCATTTGATCGTGGAGGCCAAAACAGCGTCAAAATGATAAATTACATTTTTTTTAACTAGTGCACTTTATATTACGCAAAATGCTACATACATTGAAGTATTATCTCTACCTATTTTACAAACAGCCCATACTTAAAAATATGGCAATTGATCTTCTTCACAGATAAACGTGATATCTTCTCATTTAATTTAAAACATCTTTTCACCACAAACTGTTGCATCAATTCCAATTAGAGATGATTGTTGACTTAATTTAATGCCATTTTAATGCATATAAGACTGAACGTTCAGTGGAAACCTTTGCTTCACTTATCTGCTCTGTGAACGACAAAACTATTAAAAAAACAAAAATTAAAAGAAAACACACAAAAGATGGAGCACGTTTGTTGGACTGATGATGAATAGATGAGGTACTTTGATATTCTTAAACGGCATTCCAAATGCATCATGCGTCCTATGCCAGCCTTGGTTGACCCTTGGGATATTGCCATTTATGAAGATGATATACAGAGAACCTGGAGATGCATACACTCGATGATGAACTAGAGGCCCAGACAGTTCACCTTGGAATAGTTACAGTACAAAATGGAGGAGTTGCGACTTCGTTATAACTTGTTCTCTATACTATTGTCATATCCCAACATAACCTGGGACAGGACAACAAATGCAATGGGGGGTTTCCCCTTATTTCCCTTTATTTCATGTTTATGCTACGTGGTATGTGAAATAAGGGGAGAAATATTGGGACCATCTACGCGTCATCTTTGAAGAAGACTTGTAAAGGCCCCGTATGATATTATTTAGATTTTGGCTTTTTTCCTTTTTTTTTAAAGTTTTTTTCTTTGTGTAATAAACATTGTTCATATTGTCTATTTTGATAAATGGCATATCTTTTTTGTTGAGATGAATTGCTGCTTTTGTTTTGCTTTGCACTGCAATTGCTATTGATTCTGAATAATGTAATGTTCAGTGACTTTACACATCATATCATGATTACAATTTACTTAATTTAGATGCTATTTGCAATTAACCTGCCAGAGAACATCGTAAGCAAAAAAGTTGAAAAATATGATTGGTAGAAACGAAAAAATTAGATGAATAAAGAGCGAATCATGAATAATAAGAAGCTGGAGAGGATTGAAGAGAGAAGAAGGAGACGCTGGGGATGAAGAGTGAAGAAGAAGGAAGAAGAAAAGTTTCTCTTGTTGAAAGAAGAGAGGGAAAATATTGCACTTGAGAGTATTTTGGTCAATCCAACTCATGAAGTGAATATCGGCTAATTACACCTAATTAATTTGACTGTCCTCTCTTTCTTTTCTTATTTTCATGCAAAAAGATTGATTTTCCTCCATACTCGCTTTCGCTCAAACTCAAGCTTTCAATTGCTTTAAAATTAAACGTTCACTTTCATCATCATAAGCGTCACTTTCAGTTACGTAGCGGACATTCCTTTCCCTATTCGTGGAAATCACTGAATCTTTGGAGGGGCGAACGCTATTTCATCATGTTTGTCAATGGAGTGTTAACTCATATATTTACTTGAATTTTTGATATTTTGTTGCAACAATAGTAATTCGTGGCTATCTCCCATTTTGTGACATATTTTTCCTTAATTTTCTGCAAAATACGTTGAACTTTAAGGTCCATTTCTCTCTATTTTTTCAGAATTAGGTTAATGGATGCTGTTGATGTATATGGCATTTAAACTTTAATTGATTCGTGCAGGGTATGGATGTGTATGAGCTATTGTTAAATTTCTCTTGAGTTATGTAACAACTAGAAATAGTGTTAATGGTGAACTAATTTAATTGATTATTGTATTGGCTTAAATCTTTTTAACACAATGTGATGAACTGTTATTTATCCTTACTACAGTCAAGTCGAAAGTTATCTTGATAGGTAGTCTTGTAGTGAAAGCTACTTTTAAATTAGCTTTGAGGAGATATCCAATAGAATACGGTGAATCCAGATAAAATTTTCTGTCCTTTTCTGGATAGTTTCTTAGTTTCTAATCACTTTATTTTTGCATCTGTTTTGAGTATTGAAAACAGAATAATTAGGATTTATCTCTACTGTAATTCTTTTCATGAAATGAGCTGAAATATTGGAGGCACTTTCACTTAAGTAACTCTATGTAGATGTGGATGGATGTTTTAGCCAATCATATTCAGCTTCAACTTGCTAAATCCGGACACAACTTGCTATTAGCGATTAGTGCCATAATAAAACAATTTCTTTCACATGCACCCACATACTTATGTTTAATTTATTTTGTTCAAGTTGGAAAATTGCAGTACTCATACGGCCCAATAGAAGTTAGATAAATCGTAGGAAGGATTCAAGTGATCGGGTTGGTAATGAATTCCAAGATGGAGTCAATCTCTTCATCTAATTCATTAACGAACATCCAATAGCATTTGATTCTGCACATCGTATTCTATGTCTGTGTGTGAGGTGTAAAAATAGCTCAAGGATAAAAACCTTTTGGGTAGCTCAACATTCGTACAATAACGATTTTATGGTCAATTATGTGAATTGGATAGCCTATGGTGAGAAACTTTGGGGCAGCAACAGAGTTGAAAATTTGGTACCCGATGAAAATATGGAAAAGATAAATCCATATGTGAATATGGTTATGAAAGTTTTGGAAAGTGGTGTTGATACAGAAGACAAAAATATGGAAGAAGACCCTAATCCTTCAGCTAAAAAGTTTTACGACCTGCTTAAAGATACAAACGATCCATTATGGGATGGTTGCAAGAAATATACGATCTTATCGGTTGTGACTCAGCTATTGAATTTGAAATCAGAATTTAATATGAGTGAGAATTGTTATGACCGAATGATCGTCATAATAAAGACCATGCTTGTTGATTCAAAAAGGTTGCCGAATAAGTTTTACAAGACAAGGAGAATGGTAAATGAATTCGAACTGGGATACGAGAAGATTGATACTTACCGAAATTATTGTATGTTATATTATAAGGAGTTCGATAATTGGTCCTTTGTAATGTTTGTGGAGAATCACGGTACAAGCCAAAGAATAAAAATTGCAAATGGAGATAGAAGGATGTCCCATTTAAGAGCCTTCGATATTTTTTCATTACCCCTAGGCTTAAGCAGGCGTACATGTCACAACACACTGTAGAAAACATGCGTTGGCATACTTCTATTCGTCAAGATGAATCCCTTATCATGCATCTATCCAATGCTGAGGCATGGAAAGCATTTAACGCTTCCTATCCTACATTTGTTAATGAAATCAGAAATGTGAGGCTCGAACTTTGTACTGATGGGTTTAATCCGTTCTCTAATTCA
>JACFYI010003845.1:459872-481053 GCA_014898755.1 Handroanthus guayacan
GTCATGCATATTGAGAAAAACGTATTTGACAATCTTTTCAATACTATTATGGATATGAAGAGTAAGACCGAGGACAATACAAATGCTAGAGAAGATTTGAAATTAATATGCAAACATCCGAATCTAGAGTTGGTATATCATAATAATAAGGTCAGAAAATCAAAAGCAACATACGTGTTGGATGATGATTCCAGGAAAAGGGTTTGTGAGTGGATAAAACAACTCAAGTTTCCTGATGAGTACACCTCTAGAAGATATTTGGAATGAAAAATCATGATTATCATGTGTTTATGCAGCGACTAGTGCCTTTGACATTTCGAGATGCTATACCGAAGCCAATATGGGGACCATTAGTTGAGCTTAGTTTGTTTTTCCAAAAACTTTGTGCATCTAATAGACGAGGATCAACCATGGAGAATGCAGAGTTATCGATTCCAGAAACTATTCGCATGTTGGAAAAAATTTTCCTTCTAGTATTTTTGATATTATGGAACATCTTCTTGTGCATTTACCATATGAAGCTATAGTTGGGGGGGCTATTCAATATAAGTAGGTGTATCTTTTTGAAAAGTGTATGTTGTTTTTAAAAAGAAAAGTAAGGAACAAAGCAAGGGTTGAGGGGTCTATATGTGAAGCATATATAGTGGAGGAAATTTCAACTTTTGTCTCTTTGTATTTCGAGGCTCACTTTCAAAAAGGCATATTCAAGTACCTAAGAATGATGATAGTGGGGAAGTTTCAAATTATAATTGCTTATCCATTTTTCGATATTCATGTCGCCCTTTTGGAGGATGACATAAATACTATTTGACAAATAACGATCTTCACATTATTCATACATATATTATTGTAAACTGCGTTGAACTTGAGCCATATATTGAGTAAGTTGAGTCACTTTCCAACTTTCTGGCGAGTCTAATATTTTATATTGTGTATAACATCAAAATCCATTGTCTTCTAATATCAATTCTTCTAATTTCTATATGATTCAAAGATTCTATAAGGAGCACAGAATCTAATATCATAAATGATGAGATCCTCAGACGCCGAGATAGAGACTTCTGTTGGTGGCTAAAAAACCAAGTGGAGGAAGGTGTGGTGGATGATATCAAGATTACATATTTGAGTTATGATCCTTTAAAATTCGTAAAATCGTATAGTGGCATTATGGTCAATGGTTATAGATTTCACACCAGGGATTATGGACATTACAAAGCTACTATGAACAGCGAAATTTGTTGCCAGGACAGCCTATACGGTGATAATGAATTGGACTATTATGGGATCATAGAAGGGATTTTGGAGTTAGTTTATATTGGTCAACGGAACAATGTCTTCATTCTTCGTTTTCATTGGTTTGATCTTGTCAGTGGGATTAGATATGATGACCAATACAAACTAATAGATGTCAAGCATAGGTCGAGATTACAAACTTATGAACCATTCATATTGGCTTAACAAGCACAACAGGTATATTATACAAAGTATTCGAGTAGCCGAGTGAAAGGCAGTGGTGACTGGTGGCAGCATGTAAGGTCAGGGCTAGATTGTTTGACGCAAAAACACTGGGTGATGAAATTCAAAGCGACTTACAAACCAGTGATTACTATCAAGGAGTTGAATCATCATAAACACTTTATCGTTCCATAACTCATGATGAAGATGTGTAATTGCATGATCAAAATACTCCAATGACTGAAATTTTAATAAATGAGATACACATCTCATTAGATTTTCAATCTATCGAGCTTCTAGTTAGTGAAGGAGATGACCAAGATGATGATAGTGATAGTTTTATTGATGAGAACAACATAGAAGAACTTCAATCAGAATTGTAAATTGAATAGATTATTATATATGTCATATATACATATTTGACTGTGTGTATGTTTAGTGATAAATACTAAGTGCTATGTATGAATACTATATATTAATGTAAATTCATTTTGCAGACATCGATGGTGAGGTGCAAAGGTAGGGGTGGTAAAATAATAAGCAGTTGTACTCCTAGCGACAAAGGCAGTGACGGCCATGCTTTGCAGGACTCTAGAGGTAGGTGAAACTTATTATTGCATTTGTTTAATTACAAATTCATTTACAAATACTAAAGTTTGATTTATTTGTTCCTCATTGCAAAGACAAAGCATGAGTTTGATGCCCTTAAATATGAGACATATGAGATAGGACCATCAACGTCATAGCCGCTGGAGGATATGCCTGATATCTTGTCTACCTGCCCTAGTACCCCATCCACACGCCTTCATAATTTATCTTCCTATCACGGTACTTATATACCTTGTCAATTTTACTTTTATGAATTTATATGATCTTTCTATATTTGGATTTGAATTTTACTCAAATATTATTTATTTTGTTTTGAATTTTATGTTGTTTAACTATTTAAATATCTGTTGAGGAAACAAATAATTGGCTTTGATTTCTCTAAATATCTTAATTATATCGTGAAATTTGAGTATTTCACAATGTAGATTCCAATGAGTCATCGCGTGCACCGGTTGATATAAGGGTAGAGATTTGGATTGAAAAGTCAGGAATGTGAGTTAATTAAAGCATTTCGAAAATTACACATTATTTATTATTATTATTATTTATTTTTTTCATACTTTTACCTAGTTATCTTTATCTTGTAGGAGAAGATTTGGATCGTCCACTATTATAAACAAGAACATAAAGGAAGTAATTAATCGCATGCCTTCTTATACTCCGACTTAGAAGAAATATCCTTTTGAAAGGAAGAATATTTTGTATGATGAATTCAAGACAAGAATTTCGATTAATGAATATAATTATTAAAAAATAATTTTGAAAGTTAATTTGCTAGCTATAAATATTTTTTGATAGGTTAGGTACAAATTTAAGTACACTGAGGAAGATGTGCTCAGAAGAAGTGTATAAAATACGATGTGCCGAGAGAGATATTCAGATAACATGTCTAATTTACGAAAGGCAGGCCTAAGAGACAATAATACAGAAGACATTACACAAACTAAAAACAAGTCTCCTGAGGGATTTGTATCGATGTATGGAATCGCCTCGTTGACTACTGGCTCAGTGAAAAATTTCAAAGAAGATTAGTTTTAGCGAAAGCAAACCGTCACACTCTTCCCGATGCTGTAGTACATTCAGGAGGGTCCTTCAGTTTTGGAGTAACGAATGAGAGGATGGTAAGAGAATTATATCTCATTCAATATATTTTATAACTTGGTTTAAGTGATTTTTATATTGACAACTTTATATATAGGAAAAGAAAAGAGAGGGCCCTATTTCGATGAGAGATTTATACGAGCGTATCCAGAAGAAAAAGAGTATGAGTGACTATATTTCCCAGCATGCTCAAGATTTTACGGTAAGTAAATAATCAATAAAATTCTATATTTTTTTTTCTAAGTAAAGCTATAATTTTTTTTCAGACTAATATTGTTATTTTTTTCTCAATGCAGGTTTAGAACAAATGTATGGGGATAATCCGAACGAGTATCCAATTTTTGTTTGTGTCATTTGGATGAAAGCAGGATGCCAAAACAAGAAGGGACAGGTAGAGGCTATCGGGCGTAGCGTATCCCTTGACGCTAGTTTTGCTAATACTGTTGAAGGTCCTTCTATTTTACAACTACAACTATTGCAACAATTACAGTATGAAAAGTTGAAATAGTAGATGAATAATATATCAGACAAAATGCAACAATTCTTATACTCCGACTTAGCAGGAATATCCTTTTGAAAGGAAGAATATTTTGTATGACGAATTCAAGACAAGAATTTCGATTAATGAATACAAGTATTAGAAAATAATTTTGAAATTTAATTTGCTAGTTATAAATATTTTTTTATAGGTTAGGTACAAATTTAAGTACACTGAGGAAGATGTGCTAAGAAGAAGTGTATAGAATACGATGTGTCGAGAGAGATATTCAGATAATATGTCTAATTTACGAAATAAAGGCCTAAGAGACAATAATACAGAAGACATTACACAAACTAAAAACAAGCGTCTTGAGGGATTTGTGTCGATGTATGAAATCGCCTCATTGACTACTGGCTCAGCGAAAAATTTCAAAGAAGGTTAGTTTCAGCGAAAGCAAATCGCCACACTCTTCCCAATGCTGTAGTGCATTCAGGAGGATCCTTTAGTTTTGGAGTAACGAATGAGAGGATGGTAAGAGAATTGTGTCTCATTCAATATATTTTATAACTTGGTTTAAGTCGTTTTTATATTGACAACTTTACATATAGGAAAAAAAAAATGGGGCCCTGTTTCGATGAGAGATTTATATGAGCGTATCCAGAAGAAAAAGGGTATGAGTGATTATATTTCCCAGCATGCTCAAGATGTTACGATAAGTAAATGATCAATGAAATCCTATATTTTTTTTCTAAGTAAAGCTATAATTTTTTTTCAGACTAATATTGTCATTTTCTTCTCAATGCATGTTTAGAACAAATGTATGGGGATAATCCAAACGAGTATCCAATTTTTGTTTGTGTCATTTGGATGAAAGCAGGATGGCAAAACAAGAAGGGACAGGTAGAGGCTATCAGGCGTAGCGTATCCCTTGACGCTAGTTCTGCTAATACTGTTGAAGGTCCTTCTATTTTACAACTACAACTATTGCAACAGTTACAGTATAAAGAGTTGAAATAGTAGATTGATAATATATCAGACAAAATGCAACAATTCTTATACTCCGACTTAGAAGGAATATCCTTTTGAAAGGAATAATATTTTGTATGACGAATTCAAGACAAGAATTTCGATTAATGAATATAAGTATTAAAAAATAATTTTGAAAGTTAATTTGCTAGTTATAAATATTTTTTTATAGGTTAGGTACAAATTTAAGTACACTGAGGAAGATATGCTAAGAAGAAGTGTATAAAATATGATGTGCCGAGAGAGATATTCAGATAACATGTCTAATTTATGAAAGAAAGGCCTAAGAGACAATAATACAGAAGACATTACACAAACTAAAAACAAGTCTCTTGAGGGATTTGTGTCGATGTATGGAATCGCCTCATTAACTACTGGCTCAGTGAAAAATTTCAAAGAAGGTTAGTTTCAGCGAAAGCAAATCGCCACACTCTTCCCGATGCTGTAGTGCATTCAGGAGGGTCCTTCAGTTTTGGAGTAACGAATGAGAGGATGGTAAGAGAATTGTGTCTCATTCAATATATTTTATAACTTGGTTTAAGTCGTTTTTCTATTGACAACTTTACATATAGGAAAAGAAAAAATGGGGCCCTGTTTCGATGAGAGATTTATACGAACGTATCCAGAAGAAAAAGGGTATGAGTGACTATATTTCCCAGCATGCTCAAGATTTTACGGTAAGTAAATAATCAATGAAATTCTATATTTTTTTTTCTAAGTAAAGCTATAATTTTTTTTTCAGACTAATATTGTCATTTTCTTCTCAATGCAGGTTTAGAACAAATGTATGGGGATAATCCAAACGAGCATCCAATTTTTGTTTGTGTTATTTGGATGAAAGCAGGACGCCAAAACAAGAAGGGACAGGTAGATGCTATCGGGCGTAGCGTATCCCTTAACGCTAGTTCTGCTAATACTGTTGAAGGTCCTTCTATTTTACAACTACAACTATTGCAACAGTTACAATATGAAGAGTTGAAATAGTAGATGGATAATATATCAGACAAAATACAACAATTCTTATCTTCCGTAGCTCCACTTTTAGCTCGCTTCACTAGCTCTTCTACATAGCAGAACCCTGCACAAGATGATGGCAAATATGGTATTGCAGGGTTGGATGGGATTACATACGTTATAGGTGACATTATATAGTTTATCAATATGTCAAACATTTGGATGGTTACACACTTTACCTTGACGCATATTTAATTTGCTGACGTTTTATATGATGTTAACATAAATGACGTTGTTTTTGCAATTCGGTGTACTATATATTATTTGTGTTATTATATCTAAGTTCATTTGATATTGTTAGAGTTGTTGGTGACTGTATATTTGAGTGTAGGAAGAAAAAAAAGCAAGGACAGAATATGAAAGCTTATAAACACAAAATTAGCGAGGAAGCAATGAAAATGCAAAAACTGAAGCTTCTATCAACGACAGAACCAAATCTAGCAGCACCTAATCGTCGATGACACTTAGCGATCACACAACGACCAAATAGCCGGGATGCATGTGCCTATCAGCTATACAACAGCAAGAACTCAGTGATGGAATTCAGCAACAGAACAAAGACGATGTAAAGATGAACGTAGACGTCGCTACGTAGCGATGACGTATACCCCCTTCCGTAGCGGCAATGAACTTTATGAGCAAATGAATTCCGTCGCTATATCAGTAAGAGATTAATAATAAAATTCGTATCCTCATTATACAGCGACCCCTACCAGGCAACGGTTCATTCGTCACTCATTGGTGCCTGATTCATCGTTGATTTTTGCAGCTACGTTTCAATGACGGATCAGCTACATTTAGTTCCGTCGCTGATTCTATGATTTTTTCTTGTGATCTCTTGTAAAATGTCTAATTGATAACTTTTTCTTTTTGTCATTTTAATTCGCAAATTACCTCTTGTATCAAAGAATTATTAGTTAATGCACCTAAAGCCTATTTTTTACCCATTGACCAATTTTATGATGACAAATATACCCTTCATATTTTAATATATTTAACATCTCATTTTTTACCCCATATTTTATCTTTTTACTTTTTTTTTCTTTTATTTTCCCTTCTTTTCTTCTTTCATTTATCCTTTTTCATTCATATATGTATATAATCATAGAGTAAATTGCATTTTGCCTTCAACCTCTAGGGTGTTTTGCACTTTGTTCCCTGACATTTACGAAGTTTGATGCGCCTGCAACCATTAAAAAATGTGTGTCTTTTCCCAATTTAATAAAATCCGACAGAATATATCAGAATATTTCGATTTGTGTATTGCATGTTGACTTTTTGAAGGGTATTTTGATTTTATGTTAATTATAGAAGGAATTTTTGGTAATAAGACCCAAAAAATGTGCCATCTTAACCATCTTCTTCCCTCTATTGTTATGTAGTTAAAGGTGAAGAATTAGGGTGAAATTAGGATTTAGAAAGTTGTTACCAAATTAGGGCATGCAAAATTGAAAAAGTTAAGAACCTATGGAAGGAAGTTGTTGCGGTGGAAGATCATACATCATGGAAACTTCATAGTCGGTCTTAAATCTAGGAAGAAAGTACTCCATGTGCTTCAACTTTCGGGTAAATAAGCCTTAACATTTCTCCTCTCTCCATTTTTTTTTTAATTTTTTTGAATCTTTAACTTTTGTAGTTAGTTGGAGGTTACAATTTTTCTCCCCTTTGGATAGTCCTTCCAATTTGTGATTGCTCTAGACAAATAATTTTTGGGTTGTTGAGATTGAACGAGCTTGAAGACGAGGTGAATAATATTGAAAATGAAGTTAGAAGAAGAAGGTCTATGGAGGTCAAGTTGTGGTTCGAGTTGGCTACTTCTTGGCTGCTTTGCCCCCTTTGCTTTACCCTCTTCCTATAGGCTACACTAAAGAAGGTTAATTACACCTATACCCTTTTTGAGATAGCAAAATTACTAACTCCTCTCCTCTTATCTTAAGAAGAGAAATTGCACTTTTAATTCCACAAGATATGAGTGTTTACATTTTTTGGTATTAAACTTTTTTGAGCTAACACTTTTGGTCCTTTTTTTTTCACACTTTTAGGACATTCCCTCACTTTTCGTCACCTTATTGATGGAATTCTCATGCGTGGCAACTACTCTTCATTAGCTTAACAAAATTTGATATGTGAGGAGCACGCACTTCAAATTAGGGGAAGAAGAAAGCAATTGGGTTTATGGAATAAGAGGAAAAAATTTTGCTCATTTTTTTCCATATAAATTCAGCACGTACTCCTCAAATGTCAAATTTTGTTAAATTAATATAAAGTGGTGGCCATGCATGAGAATTCCATAAAAAAAAAAATGTGGTAGAAAGTGGAGGATTGTCTTGAAAGTGGCAAAAAATTAAAGAAAGTAGACCGAAAGTATTAACTCATAAAAGTTCGATATTAAAAGCAAAAACACCCCTATCTTGAAGGAGCAAAAGTACAATTTCCCCTTTTAGGAATTACCAATACCTATCCTTAAAAAATGTTCTAATAGAAAACCCAAACGGAGATGGTGAATAAACCATTTTGTCCTTGATTTATTTATTTTTTTAAAAACTATTCAATTAGTAATTATTAAATGACCACTTTGCCTCTAGCATCTTTGTAATATTTATATTTAGGAAGGGGAGAGTTTTTAAAGTTTCTATAGTGAGCAAAGTGTCTCTGCAAACAACTGGGGTATATGCTATATTTTAAAAAATACAAGAGTGAAAAATATTATGTAATAAAAGTTATAGGGAAGATAATTGTCATGTGACAATAATTGTTCCTATACAATACTCGTTATATGTGAAAAGTTGCTTGAGTTACTTATTATGAAATATTTCATTAAATGAAAATAATATTACTTCTAACAACAGAGTCTAAATATAACAATTTATAAACAAATTACAAGTTGATTAGGAACTTTATTTAAAATTTTTGCTGACATCAGTATTTTCCATCCAAAATGCTAATTGAGAGGGTAGTTTGGTAAACATTACATTTTCGGATGGGAGGTATAGGTAATTTTTAAAATAAGAGGAAAGGAGTTGGTAATTTTATTATTTCGTAAGGGGTATAGGTGTACCTAACCCTTCAAAAAGCTAGACGGGAAAATGATTGGCCCAAATTCACTAGAAAAGTGACATCCAATGGCCCAGATTAGAAGACCGTACAACTTCACAATCATTACAGTTCATAAATCCCAATGTGAACCTCAATAATTGTGAATTAAGGGAACAACGATGAGGATAAATCTAATTTTAGAAATGAAATTACAAAAATGCTCAAGGAACATGAAAATTTATAGTTGCACCATTGGGATCTGCTTACAAGACGTGTGAAAAGATGCAAATCACCACCCAGCTTGTACCTAACCTGGACAAGCAACCTGAAGGCCTGATCGTCGATTAGGTCTGACACATTCAATTGGATCAAGCTACATATCCCATACGGAATATACCAATTATATACTATAAGTTGGCCCATCTATTAGCGTTTACATCAACTTGTATTAGAACATTTAAACTTTTATTGTTTGAATGTTTGTGAACTCGACCTAAGATACTAGTTGATACTGTAAATTCAAATATAATTGACATAATCTATGTCACCTTCCAGGTCATACCACAATCAAAGCCTTATTAAATTTCAAAATTGATAATTGTAGAATTTTTCAAGAATCTGCTGTCCTCCAAGCCATCTCCATATTGTTTTATTTGATTGAAAAATTGCTGAAAATCTGTCTCATATATATATATTAGTCCAAATTAAATGGGCTTATATTCCTTTGTTTGCAATGTTGCAAACTCCTCTCTTTACATTTGGAGATAAATTTCTTCAGTTTGTCTGAACTCCAATGAAGATCTAGGCTCAGAGATCCTAAGCTTGTTTGAAATGATTGCACCAGCAACCTTGTCAACTATGTGAGGGCATTTTGATTGTTCATGATCATTGGATTTACTACTCAACACAATTCTTTTTTGGCTACAAAACATCTTATTTTCCAAGCAAATTAAGTTCATGTTGAATCACCAATTCCCATAAATGTTCTTATGAGTGGTAAGAGATGAAAAGGAGATCATTTTACATCTCACCAAGAATGATTTGCTAGAATGTAGAGAGTAAGAGCATACTCAACTCTCAAAATCACTAAAAGATGAGTGAAGATACTATTGTGATTCTTATTTCACTTCATCTTACATATTGTTAAAAGGCGAAATTATATGAGTATGTGTTGACTTTCTCAGTATGAGACTAGCTACATAGTCTATATCACTACAAAGGAAAAAAAATCCCTATGTATACACATAAATATAAGTGATAACAAATTAAATGATAATATAAAAATTGTTACAAATAACATTTTAAGTGACGATTTATTCTATTTTGTCACTAATTAATAATATTTTCTAAGTAACAACAATTTTTGTTTTATCAAAGTATAGCTTAATAGTGACAAAAGCTAGTAACTTGACTTATCACTGTAAACAATTAATGATATATTAAACTAGCAATTTAATGTCAACAAAAGTTATCACTCTAATTTGTCATGACAACATACGTGTTGTCATTATAAATTTATCGTTGGATAAGAGATTAGGCTTCTAGCTACCATTTCAGGGACAAGAAGTAAAGAAAACAAATCTTCAGATACAGAAAAATTTGTCTCTGAAGCTTTGTTCTCCAGTAGTGACAATTTAAACATAAGCTTTATTACTATTAGATTTGTTAAGATCACTAAATTGATAAAATAAATTGTTTTTGTCATTTTAAATTAATGACAAATTTCTTGTCACATATTATATTATGGTTAGCTTTCGTATTGTATAAAGATACATGTAAAAACTAACTTATAGAAATGGATCTAGTATATTAATTCTCAACAAGATCATCCCTCCTAGTAATGCCTACTTACAATATTGATCAATTTCTTCGCATCTAATATTCAAAGAAATTTACTATCAAGTTCTAAATGCATGCAACTGAGAATAATGTCCTCAGTCGCTAATAATATGTATTAAGTGACAATAGTTTTCACTTATATTAGCGATACTTTTTAACTGCCACTAATTTTCATTTTTTCAAGCATAGCATTAGTGCCTCATCCACCTCAACTCAACTATCACATGATTTCTGAGTTTCCATTAAGCCTTGATCTTCAAGAACTCATGAACTAATTTGTATTGTCTTTCATTTAGGCATGCTCACTAACCATTCATTTAGATCGAAGGTTGATGAGGGGAATAATTTGACCTTCATGTGTCAGCTCAGGCAGAAGGCAAAACAGTCATCCACCTCCTATATTAGTAGATGATGTGGATAGCAGTCCCATAGTTTGGACTGAGGTCGAGGGGTATGCACTCGGCTCAAACTCATCTCCCTTTCCCCAATCGAGCACTTGCAAGATGATTTATGCAATTGACCACCTGACTTAAGTTAGCTCATAGACAAGGTATCGACTTCACAGCCTAGAGGTAGGGCCCATCTTAATCGGCACTTGGGCTTATCGGGCATATCAACCTCGGTGGTCCTTGTTGGAGGTTGATGAGTGTCACCATTAAGTAATGATGACTAAGTTAGGTACGTGCCAGTCTTTTTGACGGGCATGATTATTGAGACTCATCATTGGCTAGTCGACCCTTCCAAATCTAAGCTCCGGAGGGCCTACTGGCAACAAGCTACGATCCAAGCCCACATTCTATTAAGTCTGTGTCCATAACATATTAGATCCCTTGACATCATCTAAGCCAGTGATACAAGTTCCAGTCCAAGTTGGGGGGCAAAATAGGGATTTCAGCACCGCAACCCTTCATCCTTGACTATTATAAATACAAAGCTCATTTATAAACTTTAGGTTTCATATTCAACTTATATATTTAACACTCTCAACTATTAGTGCCCTTTCATCTTTTATCTTTTCGATCTCCTTCTACTCAATTTCTGACTTAAGCATTGAAGCGCTACTACATAAGTCACTTTTCGCTAACCTAACGTGTATTCTATCTTACAGGTTGACCCCACACTTTCCCTAATGTTCAACGTGACCATTTAAGGTCAAATCCAGCTCAGCAAAACAAAAATCATCATGATCAAACATCAAAGATAAACTTCTCTTGTGATGCAATTTTATATTGATGACATTCAGAATTGTCCAGCTCCTACCTACTTTCCAAGTAAGGTGCCGCATTCTTATTTACTCTTGAACTGTAATAGAACTTTCTCAATAAAACAAGGTGCAATCGATTTTTTCCTCAAATCATTTCTCTGTTTCATTCCAATGTTTTGAGTGACGGCTAATACTAGGCTTTGCTCAGTCTTGGATCAACACTGCTCATTGATATATGTTATTGTAGATATTATTAAAAACTAGAAGTACTATTCCAATATCAGAGAACATATATATATGCCACATAATGAGAGTTCCTTCATTTTTACATATAATATACGTATACAAGCTTGACAAGATGAAGATGTCCCTCAAATAATGTATATGTTCTGTAAGATCAATTATTGTAATATAGTTACATTAAGGGTGTAAGATTCAATGATCATACCCTCGAAATTGGGCATCAATATGCAGTGTTAATCCTTGTATGAGTTGCTTCTTTGATTTCAACCATTGTAAGGTAGCCTACAGGGATAAACTTAGTTTGATCACCATACACAGAAAAATAAAAAAATGACCCTTTAAATTTTACATTACCTTTAAGGGAAAAATAACTTCCCAATGCATTACTTTCATCATGAATAAGTTTAGAGCAAGATATCATAAGCTGGTCCATTCACCATTGAATTAAGTGAAATTATTATCTTTTGGCATTACAAGGAAAAAAAATGTCAATTATAAACAATATAAAAAGTTATAACTAATTACATTTCGATTAAGTGACAATATATAGTTTTTGTTTAGTAAGAATAATGATTCCTTGAGTTTAAAATGTCTTTGAAAACAAAAAGATATATCAACAATTGGGGACAACTTGTGCTATCATATCATTGTTATTATACTAATGACAACAAATAAGTCAATTAAGCATCTTGTAGATCCATTACTTCCATATCAAAAATTATTTTCACTTAATAAATATACTAACATTAATTAACATTGCCCATCATCTCATCTCAATCAGAATAGATCTTCTATTCCTATAGGTGTTTAACATTTTCCATTTTACTGATACACGTAAATTTTTTAATGCATTTTGCATGTATGATATAAATAGAATAGTTGATAAAACATAATTGTAATAGATGATATTTAAACTACATCTAGGTCAGCAATCATAGTTCAAAATCAAAAGGAAAAATTTCTTACCCCAGCTTAAGAGACGTTTCAGAGCTATCATAATCTTGTGGAGGGCCGGCAGAATTATAAGCATTATTATTGACCAACTCCGATGACTCACACACTACGTTCTTTGTCGTTGCCTTTTCATTTCGAACATTTGATACATCCACCACCTTTATTAACAAATATTCTAAGAATTTACATTAATTGGTATGCTTGTCAAGGATAATTATCTTTAACATCCCTTGAGGTTTGGTCTGCTTACAAAAGCACTGCTGGTGTTTTGGGAAATTACAGTAACACCCCTGCACAGTCTGAAACTGCAATGAATTGACTGCTACATTATACAATCGGGATGTTATTGTAATTTTTGAGATCATAGAAACTGTTTTTGTAATTAGGTCAAATCTCAGAAGGTGTTAATCTCAGCTTCTATAGAGATGAGATGCATGAGGTAATTCTTTTCAATTCACAGTACCTGTTGTCGTAGTTGTTCGTTCTCGTCAACGAGTTGCATTCTCTACATATTTCAAAAGGCTTAACATGGAAACTATAAGAAAATAAAATAAATAACAGTATATATCACACTTACCGCTCATATTTTATCTGTCAACATGCAAATTCTTCAAATAGAAAAATAAAAATAAAATAAAATAAAATGCTCTAAACATACATGGCAAACACCAGATAAGCATGACAAACATATTCATTCAACAATCTTGATTGATTAAGGAGTAAATTCATCTCTGATTAAAATTTCAAATTTCGTATTATATTCCCATCTTAATCAAATTAAATTCAAAAAAATATGTTCATTATACTTGACTATATGTACAAATTATGACATATTACAAAAATAATATACTATTAGTGACAATAAGACAAGTGGTCTCAAGCAAGGGTATCATTACAATAACTTTTATCTTTTCACTATTATACTCTAATTTTCAATTAGTGACAATAATTTTTTATTTTGCCATAGCATAACTTCATAGTGATAAAAGTATTTCAAGTTGTCAACAACAACAATAGATGACACGTATATAATGATAATTCGATGATAATAAAAATCGTTACTATGACTTGTAACAATGAAATTTGTTATCATTAGATTGTAACTATATATATCTATGTACACGCATATGTCATTAATTAACAATGATGACTACTTAAATGCAATATCAAGTTTAGCATATCAAACATGGATACATACCTTTTCCTGAAGTTGATTGATCTCTTTCATGATTTTCTCCCCCTGCCAACAGAAAAAAGATATATATATCTATATATATATATGTATATGTAGTATAGTAAAGATATATAGCCCTACATCAACAAATACCAAATCATTGAACATAGACCTTTTTCTCGATAACATAGGTCAGCCCAGCTTCAAGTGACTTCTCCAGATCCTGCAACTCTTCAATACTTAATCCATGAAGTACCTCTCCTCTCATGTGCCTGTTGATAGCAAAGTTTCATTATATTTTCCACTAAAGAGCTGCGAAATACTTAACAAGGTACCTAAGTTGATGACTTCTCTGGGCCACTTCTTTGCTTAACTTGGAGTGGTTAATGTCCTCCACTAGCTGCATCACATGCATTTCACAAATCCATCTTTAAGTATTTATAGGAAATAAACAGGAAATCATATTCTTTATATTGAAGAAAACAGTCACAAACTTGCACATATCTGATTTAATAGTGTAAAATGGAAAAGGAAAGAGATTACCTGTAGCTCAAGGCATGGTTGCTCCAACTTATCAATGTGCTTGGAGTGCAAAATATGCCTTTTGAGTATTTTCTTCATACTTTATCAGACCCCAGAAAGGTCAGCACTAGAAGAAATGTCACATATTAACTTTTCACATTTTATAAACAAATTATTTAAACCATCATTAAACAAAATTCAATAGAAAAAGGATTTATATAATACTTACAGAAATAGTTCATCGTGATTCAATTACAAAACTGCTACTAAAAGAACATAGAGTTCTCCTTTCAAAGAATCTTAACTATGTTTGTGATTCTAAATATGAAAACATAATGCACTCAAAAGAAGTATGACAATTTTTCTACCACTTTGTCCTCATGTTGTTACATTTCTGAACTTTAATAATGATTCGGAAAGTAAAATACAAATTTAGAAAATTTATTAATTTTTTACCAATTATAGACATAGACACCTCATGACTTGAAATATATGTTTCTGTGGTAGAAACAATGTTGTATTGAGCCTAGAATTCTTGCACAACCAAAAGCTCTCACCCCTCGTGTAAAAGGTTCTACGTTTGAGCTAATAGAGTTGTGCCCTTGCATGACCTAGAAAGAGCTCTCATGTTGCATATGAAAATTCAATGTTAGGATCTAGAGCATGTGCCTTCATAGAGACATGCTTTTCCCAAGAAAGTAGATCCGGTTGGGACTGTAGATGGATTTTGGAAAAGTAGCAGTAACGGTGTCTTATAAGTCATTTTTGTGAGAATTTGTGTGAGATGTGTTCTAAGTTCTTTCATGGAGTTTTTCTAGGTTAAGTGTCCAATCTTTTTGTTGTAGTCTCTCAACTACTGGTAAGGATGACATTAAAGGGTACATGGAGTTGAGATTCCACATATAGTTCTGGGGGGACTTTACTATCTAATAGATAGGAAGTGATCGATACACTTACTGAGGATTCGGTGGCACTAATGTGGCAATAAGAAAATGAAGAATTGAAGAAGTATTTCTTAGTTGTGATATGAATTGGGGATTGATCTAACCACCATGGGTTTTTGGTTTTGCTAGATGCTTATGCGCTAGTTGTGGCATAGGACTTTGTGGGTGGTGGTCTAGTGACATATAGTGAGATCATCACTAGTTCATCAACAAATTATCAATCATCATGACTGAGAAGATTGAGTCATTTAACTAGAATGGGACGTGGTAGTTGGTTCATGCACTCAAGGGTCAAAATACAGTTGTCATGTGCAAATGGGTCTTCAAGAAGCAGCAAATTCTTGAGATCAAGAATGGTTGATACTCGTTACCAACACTATTATTAGAAAAAGATTTTACACAGAGAGGAGGCATATACTTCAATAAGGTGTTTTCTCTGGTGGTGAAATAGACTTCTATTTGTATGTTATTCTCCATAGTAGCTTTATATTACTTAGTGCGGAATTAAACAGATGGATGTAAAGATGAACTTCCCTACATAGAGAGCTTAAGCAATAGGTTTATAGGCATTAGGCAGAGGGTTCACTGTTCAAGGTAGGGATCATTATATAGATTAAAGTCGCCTTTTAGACAATGCTATAAATGGTTTAAACTCAAATTGGTACACTAAAAGGTAACTATTACACTTGGGTATCTTTTAGGGAGTTGTCTCATGGTTTATTTATATGCCTGTTTTTGTATGTTGATGACATAGTAATTGCATATTGCTCCCATGAGCACGTCTTAGATCAACAAGTTGAGAGCTCAGTTGAGTAGAGAATTTGAGATGAAAGGTTTAGGTGTTGTTCAATGGATATTTTAGATAGAGGTCATTAGAGATGGATATTTTGCATGCAGCTTACTACCATCTATTGGCAACTATAACTCCGTCATCATTTAATCAGTAGAAATAACCTTATGAAACTTTTATTTGACATCAAGGACCATCTATTCCATCAGTACAACACACATGCCTTTGGCGCAAGTATGAGAGGATTTTGAGCGTGCAAAGTCACCATTTTATTTCCGACTAAGTCTTAAAAATGTTAGTCTCTTCTTCCCCATTTGAAAGAACCCTCATTTTTGGAACTATGTTCTCTAAAATGGCATGTTCTCTAAAATGGCACTTCAGCAAAGATAAGAAAGATAGGATCCAATCGGAAGCTTGACATTCGATACCTCTTATCTCCTAATTAGTTCTATAATATGAAAGCCACCATTAGACTTGTTAAGTCATTTCAAAACCCTTAAGAGATAAGTCGTATTCCCATTGTGTCTACCAAAGATGTAACTGTTTGGGTAGCTAAATATCACGTCCCAAGCCCAGGAGCCCAGGAGGCAAGATTTTCATGAGAATCTACTGTGCACAATTTGAAATTGAGCACAGAACAACTTGCTCAAAAGGAATATCCAATAGTTACACATAGCTTCTTTGGCCTTATCTTATATGATAGAGGATTTTTCCTTTACTTCCCAATATGGGATATCACAATCACCCCTCCTTCAGAACACGATGTCCTCGTTGCGATATAACAAAGCCTAGAATTACCCACCAGACGTTGGGACTCCAGAGGCTGCTCCTAAGGGCTCAAGAGGTAGCTCGCGCGTATGTAGCACTTTGCCCCCGCAAGCTGAAGAGGTAGCTCCTATATGCGAAGCACTTTGTCGCGCATAGCACTTAGCTCCCTTCAACTATTGGTCGGCTTTGATACCATTTGCCATGCCGCAGGCCCAGGAGCCCAGGATGCGAGATTTGCCTGAGAATCTATTGTGTGCAACTTGCAATTGAGTTTTAAACAACTTGCTCAAAAGGGATATCCGATGATTACACATAGATTCTTTGGCTTTATCTAGTATGAGGGAGGATTTTTTCTTTATTTCCTAATGTTGGATATCGCATTGAAACCTTTGTAGGCAAATTTGCAACTTTTTGGAGCTCTAGTTAATCATTCTAATGTATCGCATCTTGATTTGGAAGAAAATAGTGAAGAATTGGACATTGATGAGGTGGATTCAAATGCATCAAGAATTGTTACTGAACCTACTCATAGTGAAACAGAATAGAATAATTTGCAAGTTTCATGTGCTCTTTGTGCTGCATTAGTCATGATTATTGTTACGCTCTTGAGGAATTAATATCAGGGTTTGAAGCTTGTGAGGTTTTGAGCCTCGATTTTTAATTTAGAGTTTTTTATTTTGAAATGTGAATTAACATGTTGAAAGGAATTTAAAGTCAACACACATTGTAAAAGAAAGATGGTGAAAGGGTAATATAAATATAAGAGTACCTCAGTAATTGATCGTGCTCTTAAGGAAAATGACACACCATGTCAAAGGTTGCTCTCGCCAAAAGCCCCCTTGACAAATACTTACCACTCACATCGATGGATAAAGACCAGAAGGAGTTCAACTATCAAGTAGGTATTCCTTTTCAAATTTTTGTTGTAAATAGCTTTACGTTAGACTATCGATGTTTTGTTGCGACTTTCTACTTTTTAAAGTCTAGTGTTGTCACTACAGTTTTTTTTTTTTGAAGCCTATTATATAATAGAGAGGAATGAGTTAAGAAGCTTGGTATAGTAGATTTGTATTGAAGTGCCCCATGCTTCAACATTGTATCCCAACATTGTATGTTTGTTGCTATTATTAATAAAACCGTTGCCTTTCGCTATAATAGGTTTGTGATTTATGTATTTGTTGTATTACTACTACTCCAGCGTGATAGTGCCTCTAAAGCATTCAATCGAGGTGGTTGCAATCGCGATACACTATTGGTACGAAGTAAGAGTTTAGCGGAGGTAATTGTAGGGAGACGTGTTACCAGCTATACAGTGCCCCATTTTTCCGCATTACTAACCGATGCCACGTGGGACACAGGAGGTGATGAGTATATTGGCTTTTGCAAATAGTATTTTTTACTAATTAAAATCCCATGATTTAAATTGTCAAATACAATTGATACAGGGTAGTGAATTGCCACTAACCCCATAAGAGGGGTCTTGTACTTGACTCTAAAGAAATATGTTCAAAAAGTACTTAGCATGTGCTCACAAGATAGGTAAGTCCAAGGCCTTCAGTACACCTCTTGCAATACATTTTAAGCTCTCAACAAAATTGTCTCCTAGAAATGAAGTGGAGGTGTAGCACATGTCCAAGTGCCTTGTGCCAATGAAGTTGATAGCATTGTATCCATTATGGTTGGTATTGAGCTAGACATTTAACAATTCATCAGTATGTATGAGTAGGTAATGCACAATTAGGAAGATGAATTAGATTAGGATGCATCCGCTGCAAAATATACCAACTATGTGGATTCACGACTTTGCTAGAGATTTATATTGAAAGATCTATGATTGGGTACGTATGTTTTTGTCTCTTTAGATCTTTGATCAATTTCTAAGACAACTTTGCACTCTGCAGTGATTTTGTCAACAGATAAGCCAGAGTACATGGTATTCACTGAAGTAGTAAAGAAGGTTATTTGGATGAAGGTTTGGTTAGTGAGATGGGTATATAATTGGGGAGGACTACAGTTTTTTATGACAGTCAAAGTGCAATACACTTGTCAAAGATGCAATGTTCCATGAGAGGGTGGAATACATTGATATCAGATATCACTTTGTTCAGGATGTAATGTGTCAAGGGGCATCCTAAGCACTTATTCAGTTGAAAAGGTTGGAACACAGGGTAATCAATCAGGTATGCTAGTGAAGTTGGTGATCGAGTTTGACACCCTTTAGATTTTAATCATATTTTCATTTCCAAATGAGTGCACTTAATGGTTGGTGAAAGTAACATGGTGAATACAAGATAAGGTGATAATATTGATTTTCCCTTGCATTCACGCATAAATAGAATATCTCCTGACCTAGGCAAAAGATTTTCCCTGTAACGCAAAAAAATTCACAACTCCATATAACCTAGAGTGTGCCCTTCCCCATATTACTTGAAAATTGAATGTCAAGATTCAGCAACTCGCTAGCCTTTGTGCACATTGCATCTTTTCCTGAAGAAAAAGATTAGTACAGTGCTCTACCTCTATCGCCAAGTTTTATGCATCCCCATCACAGAGATGATTTCTTTCGAAGAAAGATATCTAACCAGGCCTCAAGAATAATTAGGAGTTTTATAAGGTTCCATAGATAATCTTTGTCAGAATTTGTGTGAGTTGTTTCTTGAATTCTTTCAGAGAGGATGTTGGTCCAATTTTTCATTGTAATTTCTCTTGATAATTCTCTTAGAGAATTCATTATCTTTTCTCATAAGGGTACACTTTGTCGAGCCATATCATATCTTTTGTGTCAATTTTGTTCTTATTGACACTTTGTGTCACACTTTATATCTCACGTTTTCTAATCAAATAATGTAAGATTCAAATCTCTTATCAAGCTCTTCGATTCACATATTCTATGGTATTGAGACTTGCATTCTACATTCCTTTGATAGTAGAAGTCATGTTGATGATTTCAACCTAAAATAATATGCTAAGTAAATGAGTTGATCAAATCCTTATTAATATAATTCCATCTATGAGTGTATTTATAAAGAATTTGTTGCGTTATACATTATCAACTTTATATTTATATTTTGATATTTTTCAAATTGAAGTAAAAAATTGCTGACGAGCCCTAGCCTAATTGGTTAGGAGGAGGTCTAGCTCATGGTCTTGTTGTCATGAGTTCGATTCTCACTGAATACGTGTGGGGCATTTCACTAAGTAGTAGCTTTATTTGATTTTTTACGATATATTAGCTTGATTACAGGCTTTCTTCTTAGTTATTGATTTCTAATGTTGTTGATTTGATGTATTAATATTAAAATTGAATGTATTAATCGTCTCTTCCTCAAGAAAAGGAAGGGGAAAAAAGGGGAGTTGAAGTCAAAGATTATATCATTTCAATTTAATAAACTGTTTTTCATATCTTGTTAGTTTTTTAAACACAAAATTTGTGTCGCACCAAGATCCGAGATGAAAAATGTTCAAAATTGGAAGAGAAGTCTAGGTGGACAAGTCATGTGGCGCCACCTGCATACATATGTTTTTCTACCTTCATATGTGTATGACATATACTCATGGGAGAAACTAATATACGGGACACTAGTCAAACGGGCACCTTTTCCAGATTTGTTGTCATTCAAAATTATCAGAGTCACTTTTTCTCGCAATGGCTTCGATGACATCTTTCTTTTCTATATTTCAATCTTAAAATGCTAGCAAAAGTATTTGAATCAAATATTTTCATATGACAAATTAAATGTTGTAATGATTATTAGTTCATTCTGTAAATAAAAGATGCCTAAATATCCTGTAGAAATGACAATTGTTTAAGCTTCCATAGCAATAAAAGTGTTTAATTTTATTTTCATTCCTTAACTATAAGTACACCACATTTACATGCCCAAGTTACACAATTCTACAAGAGTGTTTTAGTCATGAATCAAAGTGATTTACGTGTTAGGGGAAAAATATAAATTCTGCTTAAAATTTTTCATTGATGTTAGCATTTTCATCCAAAATCCTAAGGAGATGGGTATTTTGA
>JACFYI010003845.1:484982-496874 GCA_014898755.1 Handroanthus guayacan
ATATTTAACACTCTCAACTATTAGTGCCCTTTCATCTTTTATCTTTTCGATCTCACTCTATTCGATTTCTGACTTAAGTATCAAAGGATTACAGCATAAGACACTCTTTGCTAGCTTAACGTGCGTTCCATCTTGCAGATTGACCCCACACTTTCCCTAATGTTCTACGTGACCATGTAAGGTCAAATCCAGCTCAGCAAAACAAAAATCATCATCATCAAACATCATAGATAAACTTCTCTCGTGATGTAATTTTATATTGATGACATTCAGAATTCTCCAGTTCCTAGCTACTTTCCAAGTAAGGTGCCACATTCTTATTTACTCTTGAACTGTAATAGAACCTTCTCAATAAAACAAGGTGCAATCGACATTTTCCTCAAATCATTTTTGAATTTCATTCCAACATTTTGAGTGACGGCTAATACCAGGTTTTGCTTGGTCTTGGATCAACACTGCTCGTCGATATATGTTATTGCAGATATTGTTAAAAACCAGAAATACTATCCCAATATTAGAGTACATATATATATAACATAACGAGAGTTCATTTTTACATATAATATACGTATACGAGGTTGACAAGATGAAGATGTCCCTCAAATAATGTATATGTTCTGTAAGATCAATTATTGTGATACAGCAACATTAAGGGTATAAGATTCAATGATCATACCCTCGAAATTGGGCATCAATATGCAGTGCTAATCGTTGTACGAGTTGCTTCTTTGATTTCAGCCATTGTAAGGCAGCCTGCAAGGAAAAACTTAGTTTGGTCACCATACACATAAAATAAAATAAAAATGACTCTTTAAATTTCACATCACCTTTAAGGAAAAAATAACTTCCCAATGCATTACTTTCATCATGAATAAGTTTAGAGCAAGATGTCATAAGCTGGTCCATTCGCCATTGAATTCAGTGAAATTATTATCTTTTGGCATTACAAGGAAAAAGACTTTCATCATGAATAAGTTTAGAGCAAGATGTCATAAGCTGGTCCATTCGCCATTGAATTCAGTGAAATTATTATATTTTGGCATTACAAGGAAAAAGAATATCAATTATAAACAATACAAAAAGTTAGAACTAATTACATTACGATTAAGTGACAATATATAGTTTTTGTTTAGTAAGAATAATGATTCCCTGTGTTTAAAATGTCTTTGAAAACAAAAAGATATATCAACAATTGGGGACAACTTGTGCTATCATATCATTGTCATTATACTAATGACAACAAATAAGTCAATTAAGCATCTTGTAGATCCATTACTTCCATATCAAAAATTATTTTCACTTAATAAATATACTAACATTAATTAACAATGCCCATCATCTCATCTCCATAAAAATAGATCTTCTATTCCCATAGGTGTTTAACGTACTCCATTTTACTGATACACGTCAATTATTTAATGCATTTTGCGTGTATGATTTAAATAGAATAGTTGATGAAACATAATTGTAATAGATGATATTTAAACTGCATCTAGGTCAACAATCATAGTTCAAAATCAAAAGGCAAAAAGGAAAAGGAAAAATATCTCACCCCAACTTAAGAGACGTGTCAGAGCTATCATAATCTTGTGGAGGGCCGACAGAATTACAAGCATTGTTATTGACCGACTCCGATGACTCACACACTACGTTCTGTGCCGTTGCCTTTTCATTTTGAACATTTGATACATCCACCACCTTTATTAACAAATATTGTAAGAATTTACATTAATTGGTATGCTTGTCAAGGATAATTATCTTTAACATTCTTTGAGGTTTGGTCTGCCTACAAAAACACTCCTGGTGTTTTGAGAAATTACAGTAACACCCCTGCATAGTCTGAAACTGTACTAAATTGACTGCAACATTATACAACCGGGATGTTATTGTAATTTCTGAAATCATAGGAACTGTTTCTGTAATTAGATCAAATCTCAGAAGGTGTTAATCTCAGCTTCTATAGAGATGAGATGCATGAGGCAATTCTTTTCAGTTCACAGTACCTGTTGTCTTAGTTGTTCATTCTCTTCAACGAGTTGCATTCTCTGCATGTTTCAAAGGTTTAACATAGAAACTATAAGAAAGTAAAATAAATAACAGTATATATCACACTTACCACTCATATTTTATCTTTAGGACATGCTGCATGCAAATACTCCAAACAGAAAAAGAAAAAATAAAATAAAATAAAATGCTCTAAACATACATGGTAAACACCAGAAAAGCATGAAAAACATATTCTTTCAACAATCATGATTGATTAAGGAGTAAATTCATCTCTAATTAAAATTTCCAAATTTCGTATTATATTCCCATCTCAATCAAACTAAATTCAAAAAAATACGTTCATTGCACTTGACTATATGTACGAATTATCACGTATTACAAAAATAATATATTATTAGTGACAATAAGAAAAGTTGTCTCAGGTGATGGTACCATTACAATAACTTTTATCTTTTCGCTATTATACTTTAATTTTCAATTAGTGACAATAATTTTTTATTTTGCCATAGCATAACTTCATAGTGATAAAAGTATTTCAAGTTGTCAATAATGACAATTGATGACAAGTATATAATGATAATCCGATGATAATAAAAATTGTTACTATGACTTGTAACAACCAAATTTGCTATCATTAGATTGTAACTATATATATCTATGTACACGCATATGTCATTAATTAACAATGATGACTACTTAAATGAGAGAATTGCATATTACCCTCTTGTGTTATTCAAAAATAGCACTAAGCCCCCCCGTGAAATTTAAAATAGCAACTAAACCTCTTGTGTTTTTTCGAACATTGCATACGTGCTCCAATTTAGTCCAGACAATAAAGGGGCTTGTGTACTGTCTGAAATGCCCCTATATTTTATATGGTTGACCTCATTGAAGTTTTAGCATTTTCAAATCACAATATTTAGTTTAAGTGAAGAGCCCTAATTCCCAGAAATTCAAAAATGAATCCCTTGTGATATATACATCCTGTTAAATAGAATGAAATTTTTCATCAAAAACAAGTTTCACAAAATTTAGTTGCAAATTTGATAGATTAACACAAGAGATGAAGCAAAGTTACCATTTTTTTCCTCTTTTTTCAACAGAATTTGTTAACCAAAAACCCAAAAATTATAAAAGTTTTTTCAATTAATCAATCTTACCAAATAAGGGTTCAAATAAATAGTTCAAATCACAACAATTGAACAAAAATGAAT
This sequence comes from Handroanthus guayacan, assembly GCA_014898755.1. Taxonomy (NCBI): domain Eukaryota; kingdom Viridiplantae; phylum Streptophyta; class Magnoliopsida; order Lamiales; family Bignoniaceae; genus Handroanthus; species Handroanthus guayacan. Next base: position 488,204 of record JACFYI010003845.1, read on the forward strand.
CACAGTTCTTCTAGAGAGATCAAATTAAACAAAAAAAAAAAAAACAAAGAAAAGAAAACCTTGTTTCTTGTCACCAAATCGATGAAATTGATATGAGACAAGTGATAAAAAACATGAAACTTGGTTTAAATCCAGTTTATTTTCCATTTGCAAACATCAATTTTAAACTTAAAAGGAAAAAAAAAAATTATAATTAAGGTAAGACAGCTACTACCCACCTATTAGTTCCCCTAAAGGACACAATTTCTACCAGCGAATTCACAAACCAATTTCAGAACCCATTCCTCACATAAATTCAAAAACCCACAAAATTCCAACATTTTTCTCAAGAAATGAAATCAACCCATCATCAGTTTTGAAAAATAAAGAAGAGTGCTCCTTTTAAAACTACCATAAAAATTTACACACACACACATGCAAAAACCTTGGTATGTGAAGTCGATGATGACGAGAAGCATCACTAAGTGACCCCTATCTTTTTCCTTCCTTTCTTTCTTTCTTTTCTTTTCTTCTTCTGTTTTTTTCTCTTTTTTTTTTTTGTTGTTTTCTGGCAATCATTGGGCTTTTGAGAAGATGAGTTTAGGGCATTTGAGTCATTTTGAAAGCATAATATCAATTCCACATTCACTATGCATGAATTCATTTCACGCACGAATTTTTCCTTCAATATGCAATGTTCGAAAAAAACACAAGGGATTTAGTTGCTATTTTAAATTTCACGGGAGGCTTAGTGCTATTTTTGAATAACACAGGGGGTAATATGCAATTCTCCCCTACTTAAATGCAATATCAAGTTTATTATACGAAACGTGGATACATACCTTTTCCTGAAGTTGATCGATCTCTTTCATGATTTTCTCCCCCTGCCAACAGAAAAAAGATCTATATATACATATATGTAGTGTAGTAAAGATATATAGCCCAACATCAACAAATACCAGATCAATGAACACAGACCTTTTTCTCGATAACACGGGTCAGCCCAGCTTCAAGTGACTTCTCCAAATCCTGCAGCTCTTCAATACTTAATCCATGAAGTTCCTCCCCTCTCATGCGCCTGTTGATAGCAAATTTTCATTATATTTTCCACAAAAGAGCTGCGAAATACTTAACAAGGTACCTAAGTTGATGACTTCTCTGGGCCACTTCTTTGCTCAGCTTAGAGTGGTTAAGGTCCTCCACTAGCTGCATCACATGTATTTCACAAATCCATCTTTAAGTAGTTATAGGAAATAAAAAGGAAATCATATTCTTTATATTGAAGAAAACAGTCACAAACTTGCACATATCTGATTTAATATTGTAAAATGGAAAAGGAAAGAGGTTACTTGTAGCTCAAGGGATGGTTGCTCCAACTTATCAATGTGCTTGGAGTGCAAAATATGCCTTTCGAGTATTTCCTTCATACTGTATCAGACCCCAGAAGGGTCAGCATTAGAAGAAATGTCACATATTAACTTCTCCCATTTTATAAACAAATTATTTAAACCATCATGAAACAAAATTGAATAGAAAAAGGATTTAAATAATACTTTAAAAAATAGTTCATCGTGATTCAATTACAAAACTCTATTAAAAGAACGTAAAGTTCTCCTTTCAAAGAATTTTAATTACGTTTGTGATTCTAAATAAGAAAACATAATGCACTTAGAAGAAGTATAACAATCTTTCTACCACTTTGTCCTTATATTGTTACATTTCTAAGAACTTTAGTAATGCTTTGGAAAGTAAAATACAATTTTAGAAAATTTATTGATTTTTCACCAATTATAGACATGGACACCTCATGACGTGAAATATATGTTTCTGTGGTAGAAACAATGTTGTATTAAGCCTAGCATTCTTGTACAACCAAAAGCTCTTGCCCTTTATGTAAAACATTCTACCCTTGAGCCAATAGAGTTGTGCCCCCATACAACCCAGAAAGAATCCTCATGCATGTTGCATATGAAAATTCAATGTTAGGATCTAGAGGATTACATGTCATCACAAGGCGGCATGTGCCTTCACAGAGACCTTTTTTTCCCAAGAAAGTAGATCCGGTTGGGACTGTAGATGGATTCTAGAAAAATAGCAATAACGGTGTCTTATAGGTCATTTTTGTGAGAATGTGCATAAGATGTGTTCTAAATTCTTTCATGGAGTTTTCCTAGGTTAGGTGTCCAATCTTTTTGTTGTAATCTCTCAACTATTGGTAAGGATGACATTAAAGGGTACATGGAATTGAGATGCGACGTATAGGTTAGGTGTCCAATCTTGTTTTTGTATGTTGATGTCATGGTGATTGCATATCACTTCCATGAGCATGTCTTAGATCAACAAGTTGAGAGCTTAGTTGAGTAGAGAATTTGAGATGGAAGGTTTGGGTGTTGTTCAGCGGATATTTTAGATAGAGGTCATTAGAGATGGACATTTTATGAGAGTTTGAAGTGAGGTAATCGTAAGGAGACGTGTTACCAGCCATATGGTGGCCCATTTTTCCGCATTACTAATCGATGCCTCGTGAGACACAGGAGGCAATGAGTATATTAGCTTTTGCAAAGTGTCTTTTTTACTAATTAAAATATCCCATGATTTAAATTCTCAAATACAATTAATATAGGGTAGTAAATTGCTATTAACCCTTATAAGAGGGGTCTTGTACTTGACCCAAAAGAAATATGTTCAGAAAGTATTTGAGCATGTGTTCACAAGATGAGTAAGTCCAAGGCACTCAGTACGCCTCTTGCAACACATTTTAAGCTCTCAACAAAATTGTCTCTTAGAAATGAAGTGGAGGTGTAGCACACGTCCAAGTGCCTTATGCCAATGAAGTTGATAGCATTATATCTATTATAGTTTGCATTGAGATAGACATTTAACAATTCATCAATGTGTGTGAGTAGGTAATGCACAATTGGGAAGATGCATTAGGGTGCAATGGAGTGAATCATGAGATATTTGGTAGGATCTGCATATAGGTGTTTGAAATATAGTTAGGATGCATCAGCCGTGGAATATACCAACTATGTGGATTCGCAACTCTGCTAGAGATTTATATTGAAAGATCTATGATTGAGTATGTATGTTTTCGTCTCTTTATATGTTTCATCAATTTATAAGACAACTTTGCACTCTACAGGGATTTTGTCGATAGATAAGGCAGAGTAAATGGTATTCACTAAAGCTGTAAAGAAGGTTATTTGAATAAAGGTTTGGTTAGTGAGATAGGTATATAATTGCAGAGGACTACAGTTTTTTATGACAATCAAAGTGCAATATGTTGGAAATTGGTCTTCTTTGACCAAATAATCAAGTGAGCTCGAGCATTAATTTCTAAAGAAATTTGTGATTGTTATAATCTACGCTGCAGGCAGATGTTAACAATGTATTTGGTTGGAAGAAATCAATTTCGGGTGAATGAGAAATTAATATCAAAGTAAGCTACTTGAGAGTTGACTAAAGGGAACAAGCTCAAGAGTTTGAAAAGAATAGAGCATTTATCCCACATTGTGTTTTGAGTGAAATGTGGACCAAGATAAATGACTCAAGAGTGGAGTAAAAGGTTGGGCCCCTTGGGAGTACCAAAAGTGTTTGGAGGGGAGATGACCTACATGTTAGTGGGTTCGATCCAAATCACATGCAGATGCACCGCTAGCCCGCCCGTCCAGTCGGCTAGGCTTGGCTTGGCTTAGGTTGGTTGGCCTTAAGTCCATAATTATATTTTTGGACCAAACTTGGGCCTTGGCCCTTGGAGCCAATCAAACAAAGTGTCTTCTCCAATTCTTCCACCGGAATAGTCCAGAGTCTTCTGGAACCTGAAGCAGTGTCGTTCCAGCTTCTGACCTTCCAGGTTCCATCCTTCCACCTGCTGTGATGATTGAAAGGATGTAATTAGTGACTGCAATAATTGGTGATTTTCATTGCAGTGTCCCCTTGGCTGCCCCTAAAATCCCTTTAATTAGGACGCATGTTCATCTCATTTTTACATCTAATTCATCACAACATACAGCACAGTTCATACACTTTTGATTCCTCAAAGAAAGAGTTCCAGTACGTTGTTTAGTTCGATAGGTCAAGTGGTTGTAGTGCTGCTACCGCTTGACGTGATCGTTGTATCTTGAGACACGATAGCCACTGAACCATGAACACCTAGGCAGGGCTAATTCATCTTAAACACAGAGAGCTTGGCTCTTGTCTCGACCAACCATTATTAAACTGATCACAAATTTCTGCTGTACCAAATCGGAATCAATTCCGAACCTAACACAATACACTTGTCAAAGACCCAATGTGCCATGACAGGATGGAACACATTGATAATAGGTATCACTTTGTTCGGGATGTAATGCATCAAGGGACATCCTAAGCGCTTATTCAGTTGACAAGGTTGGAACACAAGGTAATCAATTAGATATGTTAGTGAAGTTGGCGATCAAGTTTGACACCTTTTAGATTTTAATCATATTTTCATTTCCAAATTAGTGCACTTAATGGTTGGCGAAAGTAACACGGTGAATACAAGATAAGGTGATAATATTGATTGTCCCTTGCATTCATGCATAAAGAGAATATCTCCTGACCTAGACAAAAGATTTTTCCTGTAACGCGAAGGAGTTCACAACTCCACATAACCTAGAGTGTGCCCTTCCTATATTAAGTGAAAATTGAATGTCAAGATTCAGCGACTCGCTAGCCTTTGTGCACATTGCATCAATTCCTGAAGAAAGAGAATAGTACAGTGCTCAACCCCTATCGCCAAGTTTTATGTGCCCATGCATTATATACGCCCCCATCACAGAGATGATTTCTTTTGAAGAAAGATATCTAACTAGGACTCAAGAATAATTAGGAGTTTATAAGGTTCCATAGAAAATCTTTGTTAGAATTTGTGTGAGTTGTTTCTTGAATTCTTTCATAGAGGATGTTGGTCCAATTTTCCATTGCAATTTCTCCTGATAATTGTCTTAGAGAATTCATTATCTTTTCTTGTAAGGGTACACTTTGTCGAGCCATATTATATCTTTTGTGTCAATTTTGTTCTTATTCACACTTTGTGTCACACTTTATATCTCATGTTTTCTAATCAGATAATGCAAGGTTCAAATCTCTTATCAAGCTCTTCAATTCACATATTCTATGGTATTGAGACTTGAATTCTAGATTCCTTTGATAGTAGAAGTCATGTCGATGATTTCAACCTAAAATAATATGCTAAGTAAATGAGTTGATCAAGTCCTCATTAGTCTAATACCATCTCTGAGTGTATTTATAAAGAATTTGTTGCCTTATATATGATCAACTTTATATTTATATTTTGATATTTTTCAAAATTCAAGTAAAAAATTACTGATAAGCCTTAGCCTAATAGGTTAGGAGGAGGTCTCATGGCCTCATTGTCATGATTTCAATTCCCACCAAACACATGTGCGACATTTTACTGAGTAGTAGCTTTATTTGATTTTTACTGTATAGTAGCTTGATTAGAGACTTTCTTCTTGGTTACTGATTTTGAATATTGTTGATTTGGTGTATTGATATTAAGAATTGAATGCATTAATCGTCTTCCCCTCAAGAAAAGAAAGGGGAGAAAAAAGGGAGTTGATGTTAAAGATTATATCATTTCAATTTAATATACTGTTTTTCTTATCTTGTTAGTTTTTTAAACACAAAATTTGTGTCGCACCGAGATCCGAGATGAAAAATGTCAGCAACAAGTTCAAAATTGGAAGAGAAGTCTAGGTTGACAAGTCATGTGGCGCCACCTGCATGGATATGTTTTTCTACCTTCATATGTGTATGACATATATTCATGGGAGAAACTAATATACGGGACACTAGTCAAACGGGTACCTTTTCCAGATTTGTTGTCATTCAAAATTATCAGCGTCACTTTTTCTCGCAATGCCTTCGATGACATCTTTCTTTTCTATATTTCAATCTTAAAATGCTAGCAAAAGTATTTGAATCAAATATTTTCATATGACAAATTAAATGTTGTAATGATTATTAGTTCATTCTGTAAATAAAAGATGCCTAAATATCCTGTAGAAATGACAATTGTTTAAGCTTCCATAGCAATAAAAGTGTTTAATTTTATTTTCATTCCTTAACTATAAGTACACCACATTTACATGCCCAAGTTACACAATTCTACAAGAGTGTTTTAGTCATGAATCAAAGTGATTTACGTGTTAGGGGAAAAATATAAATTCTGCTTAAAATTTTTCATTGATGTTAGCATTTTCATCCAAAATCCTAAGGAGATGGGTATTTTGATGAATGTTGCATTATTCTTGCGAACGTATTATTTTCTTAGGGACCATATTGGTAATTCTTAAATAAGAGGGAAAAAGTTATTAATTTTACTATTCTGGGGAGGGTATCGAGATAATTAACCCTAACAATATCACTTGTCAACAGTTGAACAAATAACACTTCTATATATGACAATACATATTTATACTACATATAAAGTGAGAGAGGCAAATACGAGTTATTTTTTGTGGAATATTTTCATGCCTTCTTCCTAAAATACCTTTGATCTTAACTTACTTTAATGACCATTCAGAACTTAATTTTTTCTTAATGTTAAATTATCTATTTATTAATTAAAAATATTAATTATTTTCTAATTATTAAATATATAAAGTGTGCAATATATATGTATATAATATTTTACTTTATGCGCATATATCGATTGTGCAATAAAATCTAGTTGTGTATAAATCATTGGTCTTACTTATAAAAGATAGCGCTTTGTATAGCTAAGTAAGTGCTTTCAAATATTTAATATGTAATAGTATCATTGTGCGTGTATATTAGATATTTATGAATAAGATGTTAAAAAAGGCATAGATATATATATATATATATAAGTACTCTAAGGCATATAGACATACCATGCGATAAATTAATGTAAATAAATATCTAATTATACATTACTTATTTAAAAATATGTGTACTAATATCTATTACATATCAAATATTTGTAAATACTTATTTACAAATAATATCTTTTCATAAATACTACCAATCATTATACGTTATCCATATATAATTACTTCTTCGGAATACTTATGATAAATTAATATGTACATATATATACATATTTGTGTTTATCAGAAAATTATAATTACTTTATCATACGTTTTTATACTTTCTGATATAAATATTTCTCTATAGTTATCATTATGCATTTACTATTCATTAAAAAATTGGATCTTCTTTCAATTCTAAGAATCCCAAATTTGTCACATATGGACAAGTAAATTTGATGACAAATTTTAAAATTTATAAAAACCTACTACATATATATACACACATATAGTATATGGGAACAAAATAAGAACTAAAAATGAAATTAGATTCATAGGGTAAAACATATGGCAGATGATATATATCTATATCAAAGTGTCAAACACTTCTAGCCAACCAACAAACTTTTGTCAAAAGAACTAATTACAATATATAAGAGGCTTCCTTTATCCATGAAGTAATAGTATAGGGCTCGAGGCAAGGGTGAAAAGGCATGAAATCGATTATACGTCTTATTCTTTTGGGAAGTTCACATTTTCGTCCATAAGTTTGATGAACTAATTCAATTTTGATCTAATTTGTTTATGGGTTTCTCACATTACATCCTACAATCTTTACAATTATTGTCTTTAAAAAAATATTATATTGTATTTATTTTCCTCATTTCATCAAATAATGAACGTCAAACACACGTGTAAAGTGGCCATTAAATCCATAAAGTTTGATGGATTACGATATAAAAAGTAATGAATGAGATTAGAACTGAATCAGTTCAAACTTATAAGACAAAAGATACCACTTGGATATCCCCTAAAGTAGGATGCGTATACTTTTTATTTCCAAACTTTGTCACTTAGCATACTCTTGGAAGGATCTTCAATTAACTATGAAGTGATCACAAAATATAATTTAGATTACAAACAAAATTGAAGACGGTCATAGCAAGTTCGTTTAAGAATAAATTTGTCAGGTTAGTCCATTTTTATCCTACTTCTTAGAATGTTATCATGAGATTAGTCTGCAGGAAGAGGCTACTCATGCTACGTACCCATCAACAGACACAGTGTAATACTACACAACTTGGAAAGCAATATTGCAAGAACATACCTAATATATATATTTTACATGATTGGAAGGATCACAATCATGTAATTTCCAAACTGATGAAAGAATATTATACCAAATATTTGGAAAACCAGGGTAGGCGGACAATCAATCAGATAATGAAAGATTCAATATTAAAATAATAATAATAATAATAATTAATAAATAAATAAATATAGAAGAAGAAGAAGAAGAAGAAGATAATGACAGATTGACCAGGCAAACGCATAAAAAACTCCTGTGAAAATGATAAACTCCGTAGAAGAAATCAGACAACAAACATCTACTGTTTGTGCTGACAAAATAGAATTATCCAATATGTCTTTTCTAGCTGACAAATGAAACTGAAGGTGCAACAGTATTCGTCTACATCCAAGTTATCATTCGAGACCTAGTTCATCATCTACACGCTAAAAATTCAAAAACTCTCACTTATCATTCTTCTATCCCGGCCCCCAACCCAAAGCCCTGTGTTCAATTCCTTGAGCAGTACACACGCATTTCACACACACAAAAGCACACATAAACATATGTATATATAAACAGAGAG
>JACFYI010003845.1:517415-532913 GCA_014898755.1 Handroanthus guayacan
AATCTTGCAATGTTTGCATCTTGCTCTCCATTTCTTGGTTTTAGAATCTTCATATTTCTCAAAGTGTGCCCAAGTATCTCTCCCAGACCCAGAATCAGAAGTAGAACATTTGCGTTTCCTTGAATCAGATTCATTACCACTACTGATTGTATTTGGTGTTTGTTCAGAACTTGATAAGTCCCCACTGCTATTGAGCATGGCATTATCATCGCGATCCAAATCAATTGTTGCATTCATATTCACGGACGAACTCATACTATAATTAAATAAAGCAAATATTAGAATCAAATAATATCATAAAATCAATCAAATATTAAAATCAAATAACATCATATCAGTTATATATTCAAGATAAAAACTTATACATATGATAATTTAAATATATTCATTGTGATTAAAACTGATATACATATTTTCACATGCTTTTTTATCCACTCTTTTTCACCTTTTCATAATCCCTCCAAACGTGGCCATTTCTTGCCCAAATTTACCATTAAACTAGTGTTTGTTTTTTAACTCCACCCACCAACTAGAAAAGTAAGAATAATTATCGTTACCTTACAAAATAGTTTTACATAACACATAAGCAAGTTTCAATACATATTAGCCACTAATCCTTTGATTTTTTCTAGACTCTAGTATATTCAAGCTTAATTTAAGCTTACCCATCTCATTGTCCACTAAGATCTCTTTATTAATCCATTATTTTAAGATTTATAAAGAAATGAAATAATTAAACAAAGTCAAAAGAAAATATTTAACATTTTGGGGGAAAAATATATATCCCAAACTGAAATTCTACAAATCAAAAAAATATTGCCCTATAATTTAACAATTTATACATAAATAAAATATATAAAAACAAACAATATATATATATATATAATTGCCTTGCCTGGAGAGAGAAAAGAGGAGTGTAAAGCACTTGTGCGGTGTGCCGCTGCCCGATTGCCGAAGAGTTGCGTGACGTGTTGCCAGAATTTGGTGGATGTTCCAAGATCAAGTGACCAATCAGGAGTGGAGCACGTGAACAACCAAGAGTTTGTCTATGTGGATTGCGGTGTGGCGGTGTGCAATGCGGTGCGGCCAGTGTGCTTAGCCCTCAGAATGAATTGTTATTTGTTAATTATATATTCTAATCTAGGGTTAACAATAAAGAATAGAAAAGTGTTAACAATAAAGAATAGAAAAGTAAAAACTATATATATTATGTATGGGATTTTTATGGGTTACCCGCGGGTACCCGTGGGCCGGGTAAAAATGTGGCGGGTAAGTACACCCATATTTTTTTGGGTTACAAATTTATGGCCCATTACCCGCATTTTTATGGGTACCCCCGGGTACCCATAAGTATGGGTTGATTTTTGTCGGGTCTACTTTTTGATCAAAGATGTGAATGCTTTTGCGCAAAAAAGGAATAGATAAGGTCATACTGGGGTCTCCTAGGTGGAGACCACGACTAGTTGAAAGATAACCAAATAGAGAGCCCTTTTTTGTCACAAAAAAAAAAAAGTAAGAAACCGAAGTAACACAAAATATTGTTGAAAATGGACTTTGAACCTTACTCAACCCCAAAAGCCAATTTGTGAAGTGAGAATTGTGGAATTCTAACAAGCATAACTTAATCAACTAAAGATTGAGCAAAGCCAAGACGAATGAGCATATCTCTTAGAAACTATCATTCGACACGCTCATAAGCTTTATTCATGTCGAGTTTGACCGCCATATGGCCATTTTTCCTTTTGGTTTTATGTTTTATGAAATGATCATTTCAAAGGCTATCAAGACATTATTAGTGATGAGGCGATTTGGAATGAATGTAGATTGGGTGGGAGAGATATTGGTATTAAGAAAAGGCTTTAAGCGATTGGCAATCATCTTGGACCTAATTTTATAATAGACATTACTAAGACTAATAGGCCTGAACTTGGGTCATATTGCTAGGGTGGCGTGTCATAGGGATTAGAACGGCATAAAAAATTTACTTAGACACCCTTTTAGTTGATTTGAACGGCAGATTTAATTAGACTATTTTCCGAATTTGATGATTAACATTAAATATGGTTTCACCTTTTGATTATGTCATCTAATGTAATTCACACGTTTTGATTATGTCATCCAATGTAATTTATTCTTACTTTACAGAAAATTTTATTTCTCCCTGCCATTTCACTATTTTTAAGGTGAATTATAAATTTCAACCATAGAATTACATATCACAGTATTACAAAATGATATTTAAATTATCATAAATAATATGACAAACCACAAGTGCATTGGAATAATATCTAATTAATTAATAAGGAATTAACACATTATGTGCGCAATTCTTACATTGAAAAGGAAGGACACTGCGAGTAAACACTTGACAGGACAATATTGGTGGAAATAGACTGAAGAAAAGCCCCATTAGACCGGAAGCATTTTGTTTCACTCTAGTAGCTTTTTCCTTTTGATTTTTTCTTTTCATTTCTCTTTCATTTTTGATAAAAGGAAAAGCATTTTGTTTTATTCCAGTTTCTTTAGTTTTCATCTCTATGTGCTTTTATCAATTAGTATATTTTTCGACCCTAAAATCGTCAAAAATTAGCTCTCTTCTTTTTCTTCCTCTGTCTGTAACTTTAATATTATTGAATCATTGTTTTACCCAAAAAACATCTGAAGGTAGAAAAGCATTTCCATTGGGCATTGGCTATAAGGTAGATGTTCTTACAAGGTACCATGTATTTCTTGAAATCATTATTTTTGCATACGTAAGCAAATAACATTATAAACGTCTCGAACCCTAAATTATTAATTTTCATTTGGCAGCGTTTAATATGAAATCATTATATAATTTTCATCGCGATTGAATACATATATATATCGTGGAGAGACACATATTAAAATATAATATTAGTGATTAGAAATTTTAGTAATTTAAAAAAAGTTAGTAATGTCCCATATTAAGTAACGATAACTTTCACTTTGTCACTATAATACACACACACATATATATATATTTATAACAATAGGAAAAAAAAATACTTTTCACCATAATAATTTTTCTTTTAGCATAATAAGGGATGCGAAACTGCCAACAGCTAGTGGCAATTTTAATGTAACTTTTGTCATTATTTTTTTCCTTTTTTTCAAAAAAAAAAAAAAAATAGTTTCACTATTAAATTTTAAAAATTTATTATATTTGTGGCAATATATATATATATATATTATTTGTGACTTACTATTCATACTCAATTACATATAATCAATGATAAATTTTATGTCATCATTTAATATATTATTAATAATTTCTTCTTTCTTGTATGTCTTCTCGAAGCATCTATGGAAACTATAAATTGAATTGTTACAAGTAATTCAATAAAAAAAATGCAAAATTCTCCTTTCCCTCTCGTTGAACCATTACAAAATTATTGAATTCTGGTAATCAAAATATCAATAATCATGGGAAAAATAGTAGTCAATGACTTAAATTGAATAGTACTTGTGGTAGAAGCGGAAGCCAATGACCTAGATAACAAGGTGAAAGTATTTTACTATTACCTATATTTAGGTGAAAACATTAACCATGACTATATTTAATAGTGGACTTTTCGCACCTCCACTGAACCACACACCGTTGTCGTAATAAAAGCGTACAAAATAACTTTCCACCCACAACTGTTTCTTATTAACATTGATTAGCTTTCAACCGTGATAGTTACTCAAGTATTTTGTTGTAATAAACTTATTTATCACATTTCTCTTGCCGGCATATCCTATATTCCGGGTTTCGTCCTTGTTGAACATGTAATATAATCCATTGCAAGATCTATTACAATTATAAGCATTATGTACTTATCATTAGGGATGGTTAGGAAAAATCATGTTTGAATATTTGTAGTAGAAATACCAATAATTGTTTTGTAAAGGAAATAATAGTGCAATACTCCGCATTCATGCTTTATTGTTTGTCATTTTTTGAAATTTTATCGACTGTCACAACATTGGCTGCTTTTGGAAGGGAGAGACAGGGTTTTGGTAAATCAGGAATGTTAAGTACAAACAAACTTTAGTTTGTTAAAAAAAAAAAAAAACAAAAAAATAAAATAAAATAAAATAAAATAAATAAATAAATAAATAAATGAAAGAGCAAAAAATTAACAAATCAAAACAAAACAAAATTAGAAAAAAGAAAAAACAAAAAGAAAAACGTATCTGAGGTCTCCTACAGGAAGATTAATGCCACTTCACCCAAAAGATTTTGACATTATTAAACTCCAACTAAACATATTTGAATTTTTTTCTTAGAATTTCAAATTTAAGTCTTATATGATATAAAAGACAAAATGCCTCACAACTAAACAATAATGTCTAAACATATAAGTTCTTGATTCTACACTAACCAATTACTGTATTTGTCGATTATTTGCAAGGGTATGAAATAATCCTGTGGGGCCACTTAAGCTAGATAGTTTTAAGTCCACCTCCACAACTCATTAGAATACTTAAAGATGCCAAATGGGCTAGGCCGGGACTGGGTGGGAAACCGTTTAGTCCAGGTTTAAGTGATTCGGAGTTTAAGCGGGTCGGGCCAAAAATATATTTTGGGAGGCCCGATTCATAATTGGCCCTCCTAAAAATAGGTTCGGGCCTAAACGGGCTGGGTCAAGCTGGCCTTAAACAGTTCAAATTAGGCCGAACTATTTATTTAACTACATTTTAATATATATATATATATATTACATCAAGTAGACTACTTTTTCATCTTTTCATTTTTTTATTTTTTTTAATTTAATTGGGTTAAATCGGATTTATGCGGTCTGATTTAGAACCGAATTACACACGGATCTAGTCTAGATCGGTTTCAAGCCCAAAATTTTGGGCATGACATGAACCTACATTTGCCTGCTTACATTTTGTAAACTGGCCCTACCCGGTCGAATGGCCCTGCTAGTTTTAACATCTCTAGAAATACTCTTAATCATTCCATAACAAATATGCATTTTTCAAAAAAAATTAAGCATTTTATGCGCATGACTTTTGACATCTCATGACCTCCAAGTCATTAGAGGACATTCAATAGTATACTCAACGAGTTTTACTCCTTTAAATGATTCCATGTTAAGATTCACTGTCCCATTTGCATAAGACATGTACTCCCGCCCAATTGTGTGAGGGAAAAATTGATATAGAATATAAATTTTCAACTCAGCTTCGTAGCAAGTCAAAGTACAATAAGGTATTTATGGGTGCAATGGGTGCATTCTAAACTTTAGTTACATTAACCAACCAGATGCCCTATTCATGAACTACAATAATTATGAAATACATAAAACATCTCATAAAAATACCTAAAAATATGATGAGATTATCACATTAACAGAAACATGTAGCTAGTTAGCTCTAGAAATTCCAAATTAAACATCACATTGCTTTATTGATGATAGAGAGTGTATTTATAATGGTTTGGATATACTATTCATATGGATATACTATTTATTGTAGTGTTATCATAGAACCTCCAAGGATATCAAATTCACCATAAACTAGGTCGTAAAAATACTTGGGTGTGGTCAAATCGTGGTCTGAATAAAAAGAGGCGGTCCCTTGATCTGTTTGATCATTAATTAGATGATTTTTTGAGCACATATTGAGCATTTGGAGCCTTTTTCAAATGTAACCTATTAGTCCTCACACTATGTATTAATTATTCTAGCTGCACGTACGCCCTTGGAACCATTCAGTTACATATCATGTCTTAACCCTATCCGTCTACTTACTAGCAGATTTCAAAACTCTACTTATTGTTTCTAAAGAGCCCTAAATCATTTAGGAATATCTGCATTGATTATTTTAACAAGATACTCCCTTAGTAGTTAGATTCAAACTCTATCCAAAGGGGGGTCCTACATCATCTGGGGGCATTTGAGTAAAAGTATAATCTAATCAGACATTAAACTAACTACATTCAAGCTCAATGTCCCTTGAACATTTACTCCAACAAACCCTAGCTATTTTCTCTTTTATATAACGTTGGAGTTCTAGCTTATATGAAGTCATTGATGCATCATCTGAAAAATAACAAGTTGAGATTACCCAAAATACCTTTTAAGCTATCATCTCGGGTTGAGAATTATTATTGATTACTTACATTTTTTCTATTGTGATTTCTTGAGAGTTTGGTGAAAATATATGCAACAAGACTGTGTTATTTGGGGAAAATTACATTTTCAGTCATGTAACTATATCATTTTTTTAAAATTTTTGGTCTTGTACGTATTGGCTCACCAATTTTAGTCATATAAGTATTAACGCAATTTGTGTTCGATTTTAGCAATTTTGGTTCTATATGTAGTAATAAATTTTACAATTTTAGTCTTGTATATTGTAATAATCATGCATATTTAGTCCTATGAGTAGGATTAAAACTACCCCAAAAAAAGTCATAATCATGCAAAAAAAATGCATAAATTATAAATTGTTACTACTCAGAGGACTAAAATTGTCACAGATACAACTACAAATGTAAATTTTCCCTAAATTATTGCCCTCCCTTGTTGTGAACAACAAATTCAAATTAAAAAGTCATACGCAGTATAAGATTGTTGAAATCGTGCAAAAAAAAGAAAAAAGGTATATCTCTATATCATGCATCTCCTACATTTTTTCCACACAAGATCCATATTAGTACCGCTGAAAGATAAATCAACGAAGAATATTAGACCAGTCAGCAGTGCCAGCAAACAAATTAACTAAAAGCCAGAAGAGAATACCACTACAGAGAATAGAATAAAATAGAATAGTTGTGGTTGGCAGAAAATTTGTTGTTTTTTTCACACACATATACCTACATCTATAGCTTTTAGCAGTGATAAGAATTATTGGTGGAGATTTTCAAAAGTGTAATCATTTTCCGGCGCAGTTTTGGACATGACACAAGAATTCTTCTTTGTTTTGGGGTCCCATTACAAAGATTTATAATGAAAAAGTGACCTCAACTTGTTTGTCCACATAGAGTACTGCATACTTTCTGCCTTTACCTTAGTTTGGTTCGACCCACGCACATGTACACTTGAGGTAATATCTCAGTACGTGGTAAACAATGAGCAGTCACACTGTAAATATTTGCTAGTTATTGCTACGTAATTTGTCCCGTCTTGTGATGGTGGTAATTCCATGCATGTGCAGCAAATTGTAGCCAAAATCATTATATTTGTTATATGTGTTGTGTAAAAATAAATTTGTCTAAGAGGAGGGTGAATTAGCTAGGCCTATTCAAAATTTTACCGCAAGGGTGTTATATTAAAACTTTGCTTATGAAAATTTGGATTTATTTTGAAACAAGTTCTTTAAATTATTCAAAATGGTGTGCAGGAATCAACATAGGAATTAATGGGAACCTATATATATATATATATATCAAAGTAAAATGATAATACAATGATTCATAGTGCTTCGATTTCTTTGATTCATTACCTAAACTTTTCACTTAGGATTTTGGACATATCAAATAATACTAATATTAAAATTCGAACAGTACAAGCATAATGTAATTTCACAAAAAAGTAAAGAAAGAAAGGGTGTCAGATATGTCCAAATTGATTATGCAACCAGCTCCAAATTGAGAGCAAAATGGAATAGAAACTTGGTGAGATGTTAATCAATACCAAGTATGCGTCTAGAAATATTGAAATTGGACAGTACTCACAATGGAACTTCAACCAGTACAGCTTAAATAGGGACTTTGGACTGCCACAACCGGCTTTTGGTCACTCTGTGCCTCAGCCTTTAGATACTACCAATTTTGAAATCTGACTACCACACTTGAATCCAGTAGCACGGGAAATTTATATTTTTAGTCCTGCAACTATGTTATTTTTTGTTTTTGGTCCTGGGTATATTGACTCAATAACTTTAGTCCTTTACTAAATTTGGACATAAATTGCGAATTATCAATACTTACAAGACTAAAATTGTTGAATTAATTTTTTGTCCTATAAATTTGAATTAGTTCAACTTTAGTTCGATTCATCATTAGCCATGGCTTCCAAATGCTAATGCTTAGTTTCCAAATAGTTTCTCCGTTTGGATATCACTTATTTCGGAAAATTACATTTTAGTTAGATTATACCATTTTTTGCTTTTGATCCTGTATGGATTGGCTTAACAATTTTAGTCCAGTAAGTGTTAATAATTTTGCAATTTATATCCACTTTTAGCAATTGTAGTCTTGTATCTAGTAATAAATTTTATAATTTTAGTTTTGTAAATTGTAATAACCATGCAGTTTTAGTCCTGTGAGTATGACCAAAACTTCAAAAAAGGGCATAAATTGTAAATTGTTACTACTTATAGGATTAAAATTGTTGAATTAATACATACAGGACCAAAAGCGAAAAATTGTATGGTTACAGGATTAAAAATGTAACTTTCCCTCACTTATTTAATTATGTATTTATCAATTTTAATAGTATTTTTTTAACAGTAAGTTGTATGTCTCATTTAGAATCATTGATTAATTTTGAATTAATGCTGATATGTTGATTTAAATGATTGATTCTCTAGAAAGAATGAAAAAGGAAAAACTTTCAACGCATAGCATCTAATATCTTCTATTATTGCCATTTAGTACCAGCAATAATAACTACGGCTCTATGAAATCACTTCCTGAATTTGACTCCTCTTTCCTGTTTTTCCTTTTCCTTAATTTGACAAGCCCAGGTTTTTATGATTCATCTAATTATGCTCAAATTCATAAGTTTTAATTTTTAATCTAATCTATAATCTCGTACATGTTCATAGTATTCTAGAATAATAACACGTTCCTAAATATATAAATATATATATATATATATTACATATATAGGGAAAGTTATATTTTAAGTCTTGTAACTATAATATTTTTCACTTTTGGTTCTATGTATATTAAATTAACAATTTTAATCCTGTAAGTTATGTCAGTTTTATATTTTTTGGTCATTTTTTCACCTGTGATGAACTTTTTGGCACAAAACGTGGCTCACTCATGTTGGCTGACACGTCAAATGCACTCAGCATAAGACACACTTTAGGGTTTATCCGCGCAAAAAAGTGCATCAATGATACACACACACACACACGAAATGTAGTAGATTTATTAATTTATTTCTATTATATATCAATAGGCCAAGTATTGGTTAAATTCAAAAACTAGCTAATTAGTAATGTCTATATATACATAGAACATATATGGAAATGATAATTTATTGTTTATTTATATTAATTAACTCATCTCCACATAATCAATTCAAAAAACCCTTAATTAGGGAGCTTCATACCATGAAAACAATTAATGTTATTTTAGCACTAGAATTCATATTATGCTAACGTGTCGACACCAGTAATATCACTATCCGATGTCGAATGATAT
This sequence comes from Handroanthus guayacan, assembly GCA_014898755.1. Classification (NCBI taxonomy): domain Eukaryota; kingdom Viridiplantae; phylum Streptophyta; class Magnoliopsida; order Lamiales; family Bignoniaceae; genus Handroanthus; species Handroanthus guayacan. Next base: position 526,807 of record JACFYI010003845.1, read on the forward strand.
AGAATTGTTTTCAGTCCGAAGTTCGTCAATCCAACTTTTGTTTCAAAAAAAAAAATAAAAATGAAAGAGATTAACTTTTTCGTTAAAAGTACAGAAAAATTTTCAAATTTTAACTGTTAATTAAGATGCTCAACATTGTTTTGGGACATGCAAAAAGATAAATCAAACCCTTTAATTATCTAACTTAATCATCCTCATCCACATGAAACAAATGTGCAATGTAAATATAGAAAAAAGTGGCGGCCAATGTGAAAGCCGTGATAATAACTAGTAAATAATATTACGTATTAAAGAGGACACTTAGCTTTATAGTACCCACAAAGGTTTCACATAATTATCTAAACATCTCATGAAGTTTGGATAAGAATCATTACGTCCTTCACCATTAGTTCAACATGATACATAATTACAGTTATATCCCATAAGATTATGCATAATTACAGTTATACTCCTTTGTGCATGGGGTTCACTTGTAAAATTTTAAAATATTTAGCGGGTGTGATTACAATTATCCGTTTAACTAATCTAACAATAGAAGGTGTAATGGTAATTACTCAAACCTTAGAGAATGCTTTGGTAATTATGTCAAACTTCAGGAATGTTAAAGTACGTGAGGTTATATATTCCACTTTATTCAAGAAATATTGTCGTCTTAAATTCTAATTATTGTTAAAATATTCCATCATTTGTAGAAAGCAGGTAATTAATTTTGAAACGTAATTATACACAATCGATGCATACGAATTGTCACATCGACAAACACAACAATAATGATACCGGTAAAAGCATAAGAGAAATTAACTTCAATGGACCCGCAAATTTTCAATCAATGGAACAAAAAAAAGGTACTTATACGACAAAAAAAGTTAAAAAAAAAAAAGAAAAAAATTCCTTTTAAATGTGTTAAAATATAGTTCAACTAGTCATATAATATTTTATTATATTCATTTACAAACCATGAGCGGAAAATAAAGACATTTGGAACAAATATTTGAAAAACAAGAAAGTTGCCCCCATAGTCCCACACTAGTACTATATATAGAGATTCAGCCAAAATATAGAGATTCAGCCAAAGATCTCATTTGCTCATTCGGCAAAGGAATGTGAAACCAAAAACATATGAAAACATCTCTATGCCTTTGCTTTTCTTGAAAAACAAAGTGCAATCGTCCTCCCTGATACCTTTCCTGCAATTGATTTTGCTCATCACGAAGCCACCAGAAAATCGTCAGAAATTTACAACAGCAATTTCAAAAAGGTTTCGTCAAAAATATTTCTGTAAGTGCATATGATCTTCTATAGAATTATTATCTATATTCATATATGTCGTTATTCTATTAGAAGTCCACTTTTGACTGGTAAAGCGTATGGACAATGATCTCCTTATAACATCTTGAGCAATCCTCATCTTCTGAGTTGATTTTTAGAACGGTTAGGATCAAGGTTCATTAATATGGTATTAAAGTCAAATCCGTCCCTAATGTTGGGCTACTCAATATTTTGGGCCACGTTTTAAATGTTTAACTTTCGGTATGTAAGGGTGTGTCAGAATCCCATATCTGTAAAGTGTATGAGTAGTAATCTCCTTAAATATATGGTCTTAAACAGCTTTCACTTCTTTAATTTTTTTCAATGAAGCAAGCCCAAGGTTCATTTTCGCATATGATCTCCACGTGTATTGATGTGTGTGAAAGCGTGTTTTTCTGGTTTGCGTTTCTTTGACTTTCTTTAATTTCTTTACTTGATCTTTTTCTTTGTCCTAAAAACTTTCTTCAATTTTCCCAGTCAAAAAGTAGGGTGAATTAAGAAGATGTTTTCTAGTCCAAGTTTCTATGAAGTGGGGAGGAGTTCAGATTATTATGAGCATGATCTAAGTAGTGATCAAAACCCAAAGCTTAGCCCAAGATCCATGGCTGAAGCTAAAGCAGTTGCAGCAAGCAATAGTCATAAGGAAGCTGAGAGGCGACGAAGAAAGCGAATCAATGCCCATATTGCTACTCTCAAATCCATTCTTCCTAGTAACATCAAGGTATAATGATGAGTCCCAATTAAAAGACACTTAGATGTTTGCTTAAGCTTAATTAAAATATCTTATAAGCTCTTATGGCTTATAAGATGCTATATCTTATTTTAAAAATAAGTTATTAAAGTATCTAGATAAACAAGATATCAAAGCTTATAAGATACATATTAGTAATGATAATGTTATAGTATCTTATGATTAATATTAGAGTTGCATTTTAAGATCTTGAAGATAAGTCAGAACCTCCTTAATTCTTTTAGAATGTTTCATGAGATCCTAATAATTTATATCATTTTATAAGTCCAATGATCCACTTTTATATTTCAATTCTATACATCATTTTAGAAAATCAATATAATTTTCTAGAACCAACTTTTTGTCAGTGTACATAACAATATTTTTAAGTTCAAGATCACTGTCTTTCCCATACCACATAAAGCTTTCGGCTATTAACAATGTCTCTTCAACGCAAACCAGATATTATAATTTTACATATATGATTCAAATTATCCAAATTCTTGAATATAAACACTAATACGGTAATCCAACTGCAGCCAGACAAGGCTTCCTTACTAGGAGAAGCTGTGCGGCGAGTGAGGGAGTTGAAAAAGACAGCTGCAGAACTGACATCATTGGACGAGGACAAAAACGACAATTCCAACAACACAACATTGAAAGTCATGTTCCCTAGTGAAACAGACGAGCTCAAGTTGTGCCACTGCGATAATTCGGGCTTGATCAAGGCGACGTTCTCCTGCCATGACAGGCCCGACATAATACATGACTTGATAGAGGCCCTGAAATCAGTAGAAGCAAAGGTGGTAAGGGCAGAAATGTCCACAATTGGTGGAAGAACAAAGACCGTTCTGTGGGTGAAACTGGTTTGGCCATCAGCTGCTGGAAGTGAATGTACTGATGTGGGTTTGGGGACATTGAGAAGGGCACTGAAGATGGTCATGGAGAAATCCATGTTGTTGCCGGGTACGGGTCAGGGTTTGCCGTGTAACAAAAGGCCGCGTTACTACCACTTTTGAATCCTTTTTGCTGTTTAGAGTTTGGGTGCAGAATGAACGGGCCCCGCCATTGATGATCCATTTCAAAAGGACCCGTAATCATCATGGTTTTGACGATATGGGATGTGATAAGAACACGGATCGTCATCATGGATGTTTTTCCATAAAAAGTAGTGTGATCTCTGTTAAGGGTAATTGAAAATTGTGGTCATAGAATTACATATCAAGAATTAATATTGCAAGATTTTGAAATTCTATTCTTTGGGTTTCTTTTGCCTATTTTAAGTGTGTATAGTTTTGTGGTAAATTGCATTTTACCCATGATAAAAGACGAAATGAGCAGAAAGAACTCTATGGAAAAGTATTAAGCACCACGGTAACCTGTGTTTAAAAAATATGCATTTAACTCCCTTTGTGGGAAAATAATGAGTTTCATTTTTAAAAATATAAGGAGGTTCGATGTCTATTATTTTTTCATAAAGAATTTTCTACCAATTAATTTTGTATTTCACTAGGTGATAAAATGCAATATTTTTTATTCCAATTCTTTGTTCCATCTCCTATTTCACTGTACGAATGTTCGAAAAGGTGTGAGATTCACATGTATCCTGAAAATTTTTTTGCAATATGTTCTTTTTGTGTAATTAGTTTTAGAAGGACTTGTTTGATGTGGCCGATTAACAATGATTAGCTCAACAAAGCTATGTTTGATGTTTGATAGCTAAATTGAGGTGATGGGCATGCCAGGCTAACACTAAGATTGACCCTAATTATAATCTCAGGGACCAGAAATTGCTAGAGATCCAGCAAGATCAGAAGTCCAAATTACATTAATGCCCATTGTATTTTGAAGAAATGATTGCATACATACATATATATATATATATATCAAAAGAATTTTGTTATTATATTTCATTTTAGTGATAAATAAGTATTTGAGCTTACCATCAAACATGGGAATAATACCATAGTTTATACCTCCTAACATATATGACACCTCCATTTTTGCCCCAGGCAAATTTGATTCCATAGTTGCTAATTTTTTTGATAAAAGTAATACCTCATTTAGTTTTTTTTAACAAAGAATTGACATGACTATTACTCTTAACTCTTTATAGTTATGTAAGAAATTTTTGGAGAAAAATTGGCTCTTTCAATCGTTAAACCCTTTTGGACGGAAATTTATGACAGTAAAGGCTGAAAGGTGAGAAAGTTCTCCCCCCCAAAAGGCTATGGAAGGCTACGTTTCCCTTCAAAAATTGCTTATATGATTTTAAAGAACTGAGAAGAATTGAGAGGGATAGGTGATTGCCTCTTTAATTGAAAAATAACAAATACATAGGCTTTCCGTTTAAGAAAATTGAAGGAAGTACCACTTTTGTGAAAAAATTAGAAGGTATGGCATCAAGTTCGTTTGAGGCGAAAACAAAGGTACTCATATATCAGTGAGTATAAATAACAGTATAGAACGTGAAATTTTCCAACTCCAATATAATCTCTATAATCAAACACCACATGACAATCATACAATTATTGGAATCATGAATAAATCATACATATCAAACGCCAAATTAGATCCACTAGTCTAACCTGATTTAAAGGCTAATCTTGTAGGGCCAATGAGGTGAGATAGCACTTCTTACATATCAAACCAGCCCGAAGAATATTTAAACAAGAGTTTAGGATGGTTAACTCTTTTTTGTTTTGCTTTTGTTTTTGTTTTTGTTTTTGTTTTTGTTTTTTTATTTTTTTTTTGTTTTTTTGTTTTTTTTTTTGTTTTTTTGAAGGTAAAGCAGATCTTATTGCTCAATCAAAGAACACAATTCAAGTTCCCAACATTTGGAGGAAAATCGTCTCTCCATGCAAACCAAAAGCACCTTGTGAACAAGATTATGAGCTAATAGGTTACCATTATGTCTAACAAATCTAAAGTTGTAGCTAGAGAAATCAGTGAGTAGAAGCTTTCCCGCATCAACTATCGGCCCAATCAACTATAGATCCTCCTCCGAGCTCTTGAAACTATTAATAACGCCCATATTGTCGCTCTGGAATTCCGCAATATCCCATCTTTTATCTCTTGCTATTGCAATAGCAAAGGTAGCAACTTTAGCTTCAACCACAGTAGGGAGGAAGAGGCCTCGTTCCTTTTTAGTAGTCCAATAGAGGCAATTGCCCTGAGAGTCTCTTGCTACCATTGAAACTCCAAAGGAATTGGAATCTTTAAGGATTGCCCCATCAAAATTCACTTTGATCACGGATTCCCCCCGTGGGTGCCAGGCTCCCTCATCACGATCTCATTATTCCAAAATGATCCATTGAAGCAAGATTAAATTCCTCTAAATACCTCTTAGCAATGCCAGCAAGTGTGTTTGACTCCACCCTTAATGTTCATCAAAGATAGTTTTATTTCTTTCATTCCACAGCCTCCAGCACATCATGACAAAGAGATCAAAATCCGCTAGCTCCAGCATCTCACTAATTCCAGCAAGCCAGTTTTCACAGGAGGATTGGTGAAGAAATATGCTTCCAAGCGGCACATCCGAAATTTCCTACACTTACTCACTACAAGAAAATGCGGTTTTAGCAATAGAAATTAGAGACGAAAATTTATGTCTCTAATTTGAGATGCATTAGAGAGGGAATAGAGAGGGATCCACCATCGCAAAAAACAACCGTCTCAATTCCTTCTCAAAGTCGTCAAAAAAATTTTTTAATTACTTTGAGACAGTAGAATCCGTCTCAAATTCCGTTGCAATATGTAATTTCTATTTAGAAATAGAATATACCGTCCCTAATTCCGTCTCAAAATTGATGTAGAAATCTTTATAATATTCTACACAGTTTGGCGACTGTTTAAGACCGTCGCTAATGGAGAAACTCTCAGCATTCAAACCCGGGTCTCTTGATGGAATCTAAAAGCTCTAACCATTGCACTAATTGATGTCATTCGTTGTTAGTTGGGCACAAAAATGATTTTATAAAAGAGTTACATAAATCTTATATATATGTGAATATATGATAATTTTTCATATATTATAGTGCGAGATCAATAGTATACGTAGTATCTATAC
>JACFYI010003845.1:535216-549409 GCA_014898755.1 Handroanthus guayacan
TTGGTATACATGCTCCTCGTATGGTAAGTATTTTAATAGCACTTTTATACTTGTGAATTCCTAATTACAGTAGAGTATTAATTAAATTTTTTAATCTAGGCCATTGAGCTTAGTAGGCCGCCCACCCACCTCGAGATTTTCACGCGTACTCACCAGCAGAGGTCGGATGGTAACTGGATTGGTAAGAATAGCTTAGCTGAAGACCTCAAACTTCAAATTCTAGTATCAATTGACCATTTACATTCCAAACTTTTCGTATTCTACAATCCTAAGTCTTTATTTAATGATTTGCTGCTAATTTGACAAATACATACTTGATAGTCTAATATTTCAATAAATATATATATATATATATATATTAGAGTTAAAAAAAAGGAAAAAAAAATTCAGTGGGGTCCTAGGACCCCACTAATTCCAATTTACCATTTAAGATTTTTTTTTCTATTATTAACATATTTTAAACAGGTTAAAATGATAAATTAATATTTATTTTTTTTCGATTGTGCAATTATTACAGACGGGTTTGAGATGGTTTCACTGTCGCTACAAAAATATCAATATTTAAAAAACTAAAACATAAAATATTTGAGACGGATCTAAGACGGAATATCCGTCTCTAAAACTTAAAATAAATAACATTTGAGACGGTTTTGAGACGTACAATTGTTGCTAATTAAAAAATTGAGATGGATTTGAGATGGAATATCCGTCTCTAAATGAAAACAAAAAATTAAATTAAAAATATTTGAGACAAATTTGAAACGGATTTTCTGTCGCTAAAAAAATTCAATAAAGTTTTGAGAGGGAATAGAGATGGTACGTCCGTTGCTGATGTGTATTTTAGAGACGGTTTTGAGACGATCTAATTATTGCAAACACAAAAATTTAAAACAGTTGCCTGCGTATTGCGACGGTAAATTCCGTCACAAACCCGTGTCAACACCCACGCTAAACTTTTGAAAACCATCTTAGAAAATCGTCTGAAAATTTTGCGACAAAACTTTTAGCGATGGAAGAGTTTCCGTCTCTAAAATGAGATTAGTGACGATTTAGAGATGGATTTTACCATCTCTAAAGTTACATTTTCTTGTAGTGTCTGTGCATGCGAGTAAAGGAAAATGGCATGAAAAGCATCTTTAAGAGGTGCATCACAGTGTGGACATCTAGCTGGGACATCAATTTTCTAAAACCAAAGATTCGAGCTTGTCAATAGTGTGTTTCGAAAGAATCTCCACATGAACATTTTAATTTTGTTTGGAATCGACGTTTTCCAGATATAGTTCCAGCCTTCCTTATATGAGTCGAACAGTCCAATTGAAGTTTCAAGGTTCTGATGCTCTCGAATTCGGTGATAACAACTACCCACCGTAAAGATTTCGTTGTTTGAGAAATGCCACAAGATCCTATCATGCACTCCAGTCGATCCCATCGAAATTTTCAACACTTGTTTAGCATCAATGTCCCACAAGTATTGGTGGACCATGCTTTTATCCTAATCTGATTCACTGTTATTAAGTAAGTCTCTCATCTTTAAGTTCAGATAGTCTCTGTTAAGAGTCGTACTTGGTTTAAAATTATGTGCAGATGCTAGCCAAGGGGAGTCCCATACCAAAATCGTAGATCCATCACCAATCCACCACCTAACACCTTGTTTAAGATAATCTTTTACCACAAAAATACTACGCCAAGTTGCGGAAGGTCCGTAGCCAAGCTTAGATTTAAGGAAAGTGGCTCTCGGATAGTATCTTGCCTTAAAAACCCTCCCAGAAAAAGATTTGGGAATGGTAAGAATTCGACAACCTTGCTTGGGAATGAGGGCTAAGTTAAAACTCCAGATGTCCCGAACACCCAATATGCCGCACCTTTTGGGCTTGGAAAGTTTGTTCCACCGAATCCAGTTTATGCACTTTCCTCCCTTTGAGTTCAACAAGAATTGCTTGATAATCTTAGTGATTTCATCAAAAATTCTGCACGGAAGAAGTAAGCACCCCATAGCATAAGTAAGAGTAGATTGGAGAACTGATTTAATCATGATTTCCTTTCTAGCTCGAGTAAGCACTTTTCCTTTTTGATTTTAAATTCGGTTCCAAAAGTGATGCTGAATAAATGCAAAGATTTTCTTTTTTGTTACTATGAGTAATTACACAAATTTTGCCTCTTAAATTTTAAATTTTAATTATTTAATCATTAGAAATTTGGATCACTATTTTTTAGGTGCATTATAAAATTATTGACTTTTTGCAATTAAAAGATTAATAGTTGTAGTGGAAGCAATAGCCAATAATTCAAAATTAACAGCTATGGTAGATGAGGTAGCTGATGATCCAAAAAATTATGGTGGAAACATCATTTACTATATTTACATTGAGGTGAAAAAATCCTTCGTGATATATACCGCGATGGATTTTTTTGCTACTCTCACAGAAATCAAGGATTATTGCCATGATAAAGCTGCAGCAAACAACTTTCCACCACTACTTTTTTCTATTAATATCAGTTTTTAACTGTGATAATTACTCAATTCTTTTGTAGTGGTATGGCACTATCTCTTTTTATCATAGGGGAGTGCGTGCGATCCTCATTTGCAACTCCTACTATCCCAACCTCAAAACTAGCAAAATCTGGTAACTAACAAGTTTACTCCCCAATAAAATTCAATTGAAAAAGAATTAAAAATATTACTTTTAGAGGACAAAAATTGAATTTTAAATCTTCTCTTTACTGCTTCATATTTGTCTTTTTAGGTGTATAGCAGCCTTCATTACAGGTAATGGTCCTTCAAACTCAAGGTTCGATCTTGGTCGATAGAGGGAGTTGCTTTTTCCATTTTTGAGATCGTTCATTGACATTCACTATCCTTATTAGCGACTCTCTCTTTGCTATAGTCTCTCTTAAACACCATCCATGGTGAGTTTCTATCGATATATTATTGCATCATTTCAATCACTGCACGTGTTCCACTGTCCATAAATTGCAATTACTGATTAGTGACCACTTATTGACTGATCAAAGACATATTCAAACATGATTTAAACAAAAAAAAAAAAAGAATTAGCGATCACTTATAGACCAATCAATGACTGCATTAATGACTAACTTTGATATGCAATCACTTCAATCGATGATAAAAAACAATCACTGAGTCGGTCAATAAAAAAATTGATTTTTGATTTGATGACTAATTGATTTTTTATTTTTGATTTTTAATTTTGGTCATTGGTTCAGTCACTAATTAATGATGAACTTTTCTAGTCACTAATATTGTGAACACTCTAGTTTATTAATTAGCAATTAGATTATTTTTTTGATCACTAATTTGTGACCAAATTTTCTTTTGGTCATTGATGGGGCCACTAGTTAGTAATCACATTTTCTGAGTTAGTAATCCGTCACGGAACATAAAAGCTTCTTGTTTGACACAATTTTGTAACATTGAATATAAAATATATGTAATCCTTAACAAATGGTCAAGAAAATGAGGATAGTTCAATAAGCAACTTTGCCCCAGCTATAAAAAATAAGATATATAAACATTGAAGTACATATTATTAATAAAAAATACTTTTGTAAATATGTATACTCCCACTCTAACACTTCTCTTCAATACTTGATTGTACACTAAAAGTAAAAATTACTTATTATATGAAGAAAGAAAGGGTACATAAATACAAACATATATGCTATATGTATATGCGTGTGCTAGCATATTAATAATTTTAGTTTGTTGTATATACATATAGTATACGAGTATATGTAGTCTTATTTGTTGATTAAAGAATTGGTACAAATAATAGAATTATTTACATAAAAAATTTTGTAATCCAATCAAATCCGCAAAAATAAGTCCTGGTCGAGCATTAGGGAAACCAAGACTCTTAAAGAAGAATTTGCCATGTTAGTAAGGGAGAAGAGAATATGCCATAATAGCAAGGGAATCCATAAGATTATACCATTGTTAGAATCCTTTATTCCAAAATAGATAGTAATTATTTCATTCCCTGATATGTGAGCAATAAATAGTTAAGTAGCATTGAATGTTTTGATAGCACACTAGAAAATATGTAAATTATTATTGAACGTTTTGCCCTATGAGCTTGATGTTTTGATATGTTTAGCCTTATATCTTTAATTACATCATGCCTAAACCTTTCTACATTCACTGATGGACAAAATCGTTGCAAAATCCTCGAAAAACTGTTGGTTAGAAGGGCTTAGTGACGGCATTGCGACAGAAAAATTTCTACCGCAAAAACCCCGGTAGCAAATCTTTTGCGACGGTAATTTGTGATGGACATTCATCGAAACATATTAGTGTGGGATTTACAATGGATTTACGATGGTACACTTCAATCGACGGGTTACAATGGAATGTCCGTCGCAAAATGGATGGCAAGATTTTTTTATTTTTCAATTTTGCGACAAAACATCTGTCGCAATTCCGTCCGTAAATCTTTTGTATTTCCTTTTGCAATGGAAATTCTGTCACTAAACCGTCTCAAAATATTCTAGGAATACCCGTCTCTAAATTTTAGATTTTATGTAGTTAGCGACGGAATGTCCGTCGCAAATCTCTCTCAAATATTTTTTGGAATTTTTTAATTTTGAATTTTGTTTAGTTACGGACGATCCGTCGCAATCCGTCGCAAATCCATCAGTAAAATCTACAAATATATATATATATATATATTAATTTAGCATTTTAACTTGTTTAAAACATTTTAATAGCATAAATCAAATAAAATGCTGAAACTAACAAAGATTTATAAAATTATTATCTAAATATTCAAAGTAATATTTAAAATTAATATATGATTACAAACTATTTGTTTTAAAATCTAACAAAACAATTCAAACTATAAAGGCAGTGAAAAATCATCCTAGTAGTAGTATTCACTCTCATAGCCCTTATTCTCATTCCGTAACCCTCATCCTCGAGTTGATTATTCACTATAACTAGTCTATATACCACCCCGTCCCCCGCCCTATAGTCTCGATATGCTCCATAACTAAACAAAAACATATAGTCATATTCTATATATAGAAGTAATTAACCAAGTTAACAAACAACACAATGCACAATTAAATGCAAAATATACAGATTAATAATAGCAAATTGAAGTAACACATAACAATAATGATGTCATATCATACCAAATTATAACAAGTTGCTATAAGAATTAGTTGATTTATCTTCATCTTCGTCTCCCTCCTCATCTGCATCTTTTTTATATTCGTCTTCTTCATTCTCCTCATCATTCATTATCCCAGCAATATTTAAATCATGAGGATCAACATTTTCTAGTGGACCAGTCTGATCACTCAAGAGCTCTACAAGCTCGTTAGGAGTTATTGTTCTAATCGTTGATGCAAAATTATTTTGATATGCCACTTCTAACGTGTCTTTGATTTCGACTTTAGCCTTTGCTTTCGTTTTGATCACAACCCACTAGTTGATTTTATATCTCATCTTGTCGAGTATGGAATGTAATAGATTTGTCTAGCTTGTTGAGCAACAATGAAAGGATCACACTTTCTATATCTATCCCTATTTTTAACTTTAATAATTGGATATTTTGGATGAACTATATGGGTTCCTTGCCTAGGAGTCGAATCAAACCACTCACATGCAAATAAAATAACTTTCTTTGTAGGTTCTCCTACGTATTCTAACTCTATAATTTCATCCAACATCTCAAAGTAATCATCCTGAATATCTTTCCTATAAGTACCCTTAACCTAAATCCCGTTGTTCATTGTTTTCTTACCCTTGCCCCAAGATCGAGTATGAAATTGAAAACCACTGACAAAGTACTTTGGCCAAGTCCGTACCATTCTATTAGGACCCCAAGCTATATCAATTAAGAACTGATTTCTGATACCATTACGAGGATCATGAAACTACATAACATAAAGTAAAAATTAAATTGTATTATATTATATAAATTTAGTTGATATAGAAAGAGAATAATTTTTGCTCTTACACATGACTGAAACCAATTAACAAATTCTCCTTCAATCATAGCATCAGCATCTTGTTCACAAATTCAAAAGTATTCAACAAAATAACTACATGCAATGAAGTCACACAAGATCATTAGGTCTCAAAAACGTGTTATTGTGACATATAAGATATTTAATTTGCACTTACTTAATGAAAATTTTTACTTCTTCACAGTTGAGTAGAACATAAAGTATTGTTAACTTGTACTCCTTAGCACTCAATCATCAAGTCGTACCCCCGATGCACGGCCGAATTAATTGAATATGGAAAACATCGGCGGAATTGAATGATCTGAACCGCCGTCATCCATTTGCGCACCCTCATCGTTAATATATGTATATGAAACTCAAAGTAATAGGAACAAAAATTTGATGTTTCTCGATAAAGAAACGCCTCGCATATGGAGCCCTCAACCTAGGCTCTTTGTTTTATAGTTTTTTTTCAATTTACCTAATTTCCTAAGTCAAATTAAAATAATGATTAGTTCAAAATGTTAACACTTAGTATATGACATTGTATTACATCGTTGGTAAATTTGTTATCTCTCGAATGGATACATCCATGTGAATTGTAACGGACCTCCATTTTGTGCCTCATCAATCAAATAGACAATAAGATGCTCCATGGAATTGAAAATCCTGGTCAAAACACTCTTTCTAACTTGCGGATTATAATTGGGATATTTCTCTCCATCTTCGCTAAGTCATCATACCTTAGATTTGTGGAACACATTTTCGAAAAAAGAACTTAACTCAGCCAAAGGTTTTCATATTGGATCAGCTAATTCTTTGAATACGATTGGGAGCAACTGTTCCATAAAAATATCACAATCATGATCCTTTAACCCGTATATCCTTCTCTCATTAGTTTCAGCACAATGTGCCAGATTTGAGGAATACCCATCAGGCATCATAAGACCCTTTAACCATTCACAAACTATTTTTCTCTCATGCGATGTGAACACATACTTAGCCTTTGGCTTTATGAACTACCCATTAGCCATCTCTACTAATTCTAATTCCCGATTCCTATAATATTCCTTTAAATCCGTGCACGCCTTGATGTTATCTTTAGTTTGCCTTTTAATCCATAACGGTATAGAATACATTGTCAAAAATATTTTTCTCTATATGCTTCACGTCTAAGTTGTGACTAACTAAAGTATCCTTTGAATGGGGTAATTCCCAAAAGGTAGACTATTTTGTCCAGTTATGCTCCACATGGCAACCCCCAATTTTAGGTGCATAGCCATGTTCAACAACTTTAAGCAAGTTGTTAACAATTTTTCACACTTCTCCTCTACTCAATTTAGGTGGTGGAGGGTCAAAATTTGTTAGATTCTTTCTGAAGTTGCTAGTATTGCGTCTGTATAGATGATCATCATCTAGAAATTGTCGGTGACAATTAAGCCAAGATTGTTTTTCCCCATACTTTAGAGTAAATGCTTTACTGTATCCATGCAATAAAGAGGCCAATCTACCCGAAGTCATCCACCTTGACAACATTCCATATGTTGGGAAGTCATTTATAGTCCACAATAAAGTGGCTCTAAGGTTGAAATTTTGTTTCATTGACACATCATATGTAGGGATACCATCACGCCACAAAGTCTTCATTTCATCAATTATAAAGGCATACATCTATTAGAGATTTTGGGTTTTTCGGTCTTGGTATGACATAGTTTAAAAACATGTATGGTTGTGTCATGCACATTTCTGGAAGAAAGTTATACGGTATAACAATCATAGGCCAACACGAATAAGGTAATGCATTTTGTGTAAAAGGTGTAAATCCATTAGCACATAACCCCAACCTAACATTTCAGGGATCAGATGCGAAAACGGGGTACTTATCATCAATATGCTTCCATGCATTTTCATCTGATAGATGACACATAAAACTCTCTACTTTACAATTTTCATGGTGCCATCTCATGTGAGATGCAGAACAAATTGAGGCGTACAATCGTTTCAACCCGCGTATAAGAGGCAGGTAGTGCATTCTCTTCATAGGAACTTGTTTCCTATTACCCCTACGTGCCGTATAGCATGGACTCTCACAAAACTTACATTCAAATTTTTCTACATCATCTTTATAATTCAGCATACAACCATTAAATGCAACAATCTATTTTATTTGAAATCAACCCTAATCGCAAAACTAGCTTTCTCGCCTCCTAATAATTCTTTGGGACATTGTGTTCATCTGTGTAGTTTCTCTCATTAGTTTTAAGAACTCATCAATAGCATCATGAGCCACATTCCCCTAGTTAGTATGCCTCCCTTACCACCCCGCCACCTCGTCTCCCCTCCCACAACCCGTAACCCCATGGCCTAGACCTCTGGCCTCGATACACTTCATAACTACATAGAAACATATATTGAACAAAGTTAACATAACAATAGATAGCACGTTTTGAAAATAGAACTTAAAAGGATTGCTTTTTGTAGAGGCTAAAATAGTTAGAAGGTGTAAAAACATAGAAATAAATGCATGAAATTCGGACAGGAAAGGAAACAAACACATAATCTGATTATTCACAATTTGTTCTCCTCAAACATTATCCTCTTCAATTCACTCCTTGTTACAAAACATATTCTGGTAAACCATTTAATATGAAGCAGTATCCATAAGCCATCGATGTTTAATAGAATGGGTAGATTTCCATACATGAGGTTAAGTAACTAAAAGATATCAGTAATCATGCATTCCTCCAAAAGGCAGCAAACACCAAAAGATTAATTCTTTTCTTTCTACCTAAATCAATGATATCATTTTTAATAGTTTCCAAATGTATTCCAGAAAGGATGACAATTAAAGATGCACACATCATTTAAGTCCTATCCACTTATACTCACATCAGACCACTCAAAAGACATGCATAACAGCACATGAATACAATGCTAGCCAATACATCAAACAACCAATACAAACTTAAAGTATCAATGCCCAACTTAGTGTACTGGAGTCGAAAGAAGCTTAGCAAGAACTTGATTCATTGAACCATTTTAGACCTCAACAAATAGAACAACTATTAATCTACGCCTACATGTGGATAGATTCAAGCATCAAAACGACAACAATAACTAAAATTCCAACATAAATTTCACTCAACTACATAATGAAGTTAATTACAGGAAAGTGTTTACAAGATAGATCACAAGCACACTGAACTGAACCACACCAAACAAGCTGCTCTCAACTAACCAAGCCCTAATATCCATTTCAGCAGGGATGGGCGAATCAATTTATTTCATAATCTATATCACTCTATAAAATCCATAATCGCCACATTACACAACTGATTTGAAATTTTAACTAAAACACACGCGCACACACACACAAATTATACACAAAATGTTGGGAAAATGAAAAAAAAAAAAATCTTACACTCAAAGTCTTGCAGGCTTTAATATCTGATATGAGAGGTTGAGATTCAGATCTCAAGCTTGATGGTTACCGAAGTGAAAGAGAGAGGAGTTGGGAGATTTCAAAAGGGGAAAGAGGTTTGAGATTTGATAGAGATGGTAGAGAGTGAGAAAGGAAAGGAGGAGAGGGGACGGGGGTTTAGTAGTATATATATATATTCTTTTTTATATTATATATAATGTATTTACAATACATTTTATTCTAATACATATTTCATAATATATAATATATTATATATAACATAATTAACTATTATATATAATATTATAATATCTATATAATGATACTTTATAATACATTGCAGGCCCAGGGCATGCTAAGTTTTCAAATTCAAGATTGACCTTGAAGTCAGGCCATAGAGTCGGCAATTTGGGTTCCAGCCATATAGGTGGATCTTTTACTCTAAGACTTAAACAAGACAGGAAGCTCATATCTCACTAGCCACAAACAAGCCCTAAATGCCAAACCATGGCAAAAGCGGGCAAACAGGGTGGCACCCAAAAATATAAATTCCTGTTTGTTTAATCTCAAAAACCCTTTAAAGTATCATCTTAAACTTGGTCCCTTATCATACTAAAGACTACCATGGAGCTAAGCTATGATGCCTAATAGTGCAAATTATGAAGCTCAACACAGAGGAGATTTAGCCTGCCATTCAGGCTAATAAAAATTGAAACAAAATAAAAATAAACAAAGTAAAACCCACCTTAGGATAAGCGGGAGAGTTCTTCTCCCAGGTATTGTATTACAAAGGGGATTTACAAAAGGGATTAACAAAAGGGACTACTGGGGAGATAGGAAGGCTGAGCTAAGCAAAGTTTTTAAACTAGGCTAGGATGAGCTCTACCAAAAACAATGGAGAGGACTGCCTTATAAAGACAAAGATCCGGATTCCAAACAAAATTTAAAAACAATTAAGAGCGGACTTGAAAATTTCAGGTTCGGAATAGTTCTATTACAAGAAGTTACTTTATAAAAGTAAAGTGAATAATGATTCCTGTTCTGCTATCATTCTTGTCGGTTGGAGGATTCTCCTGTCTTTTTTTTTATATTATCTCTAAGAGTCTCTTTAAGAGCATAAAAAATATCTTCAATAGAAGGTTCGTTATCCTCATATAGATCTTGGGATTCCCTTGCGAGACATGCATATGGATTTTCTTTTGAAGAAGTCGCCATTGACGCGTCTGATTTATTATCGGTTGGAGTTTCAACTTCAAGATTTTTTATTAAATCTTTTTTCATTTCTTCAATATATGATTCAACTAGTTCCTCTTTAGAAACTTCTCCTTTCTGTATTTGGAGCTTTCTTATAATGTGTTGGAAAGGACGAAGATCTATAAGACTTTCATTATTAAGAACATTAATTTCATAAAACTAAGCTATGATCATATAAAGCTCATCTTCTTCATGTTTTGAACATGGTTTTCCTTGTTTACAAGGATCACAACACTCCTTATCAGAATCAGAGTTTGACATATAATCTTCATTTTCTAAAAGTTTAAGGTCTTTAGAGTCTGAAGATCCTCTTGAACTATTATTCTCTTCTTCTGATTTATTTTCAGAATTTAAAAATAATTTTGATAAGGTTTCCTTTAATTCCTCATCAATATTAAGACTATTAATCTTTTTCTTTATTTTGCATTTATCAGCAAAATGTCCTATCTTTCCACATGTATAACATGCCTTAGGATTTTTATGATATTTTTCTTTTCTTTCTTTCTTCCTTTTCTCTCTTTTTTCTTCTCTATCCTTATGATGTTTTCTTTTATGAGAAGAACTTCTTCTATAATCTTCTTTCTCTTTTTTCTGTCTATGAGGCTTATTTGTGGATGGTTGTTCTAAACCAAACTGTCCACAAAATTGTCGTAACTTCTTCTTTTTTTTTTTTTTTTTTTCCTTTTCAGAAAGCCGTTCTACCCACAACATCTACAGAGGACTCATGATCAGTCTCTTCACCCTCATTCAAAGCCTTACCACCTTCTGTCCTAACCTCAACACCCCATTCTGGACTAACCTTATCATTCTTGTTCCCAACCACATCTCCTTTATCTCTCCCAGATTGTGCTAACATATTTCTTTTCACTGTAAACCTTTCCTCTGTGAAAGCTCTTATCGCTAGTATCTTCAATGTCTCGAAAATTGGTTGACCTATATGCGTATTTGGAGTTTCTCTGTGGGCAACTATATAAATTTGCAGTTCCCATGTACATGTGAGGAACTATTTCATTGTTTTGTAGGTCAATCTAAAACAGTATCAATCTTCAACTTTTTCTGTCTAATTTGCAACATGTTTTGCGGTAATTATAGCCCAATTTTGAAACTAACTTATCCAAATAACCCATAGGTATGAAATTTAAATCAAATTATATAAACGCACTAACACTAACCCCAACATAAATAGCCTTCGGGTAATGCACAAATTTTTCCCTATGGTGGATTACTAAAGTCATAACAGGGCCATATTCATTTGAAACCAAGATAAAAAGAAATTAGGAGAAAGAATTAACGAAGGCGGTCCACATAAAGAGAAAGAAGTAGTAAACAAAAGAATCCAAAATTAAAAAAGAAAAAAAAAATAGAGAGCAAGAATATATGCAAAAATGGTGTCCATGTGCATAAAAAAATTGAGAGCAACAAGACACAAGCGGCCTTCCCCCCGGGGGGAGGGGGGCAGTAAATAGTGAAGAAATTAAAAAAAGTTCCAAAAATACAAATAATACATAAAATACATTTAGGGACATGTCAAAATAAACAAAGCCCATATAGAAATCCACCCATTACATTAAAAGTTAGTCAATGCGTAACAACTTACTATAATTTGGATTTGGAGCATCTCATAGATGGTCAGGCAATAGAGACATCCTCAAACTATCACTAAATTCACGAATAAACCCTTCTCTAATGAAGATCCCAACTTGAAATCTTCTAATTTTCAGTATATTTTGTTGAAAATTTATTTGAGATGCAGAGTAAATAACGTTTCTTTTTTTGTGTCAACAAAGCTTAACTTCAAATTTTGGACATTTAGGGCAAAAACACACGTGAGCATAGATTAATTAAGGTTTCTTATCTTTGACAACTAAGCTTCACTTCAAATTTTGGGATTTCAGGCAAAAATCGTTCACTTGCAACACATGCTTTTTACCACCAAATGCTTTTAACAAATGTCAACACGCCCTACACGTGCGCCATGCCATTAGTTTTTTGATGGAAAGTTGGCCTTGGGACGAAATTTAAAACATTTATGTAAACTTGAGACGAAAATGATAAAATTTGGTGTCACGGGACTAAAATTGCTAACCCTTTGTCTTATGAGACTAAAAATGCAATTTTACATACTCGGATGGCATTTCATCAAAACTTTCATCAATAGTCCATTAGAATGTATAAGAAAAATAAACGAAAATAAATGTACCAGTTGATTACCATTGACAATTTTGTCATTACAATAATTTTTTTTCAAAATGAGAAAAATTTTTAATTGCCAACCAAAAGTTCCTTCATTAATTCTTTAGGAGGTTTTGTGAAAAAAATGCATTGAAAGTGTGCAGCAAAATTTCCAAAAATGACTCCCAGAATCTGCTTTTGACGAGGTTCTACTGTCAAAAGAAATTTCTGCAAGTTTTCCTTTAGAAGCCGCGGAGTATTAGCCGTTTCCAACCGAAATTTTGTGGAAATGTTAATGGAAAAAGTCATCGATTTTTTTTTATTTTTTTAAAAAGTGATACTTACACCTTAAAACAAATCATTTATCTATATTATTATAAAAAGAAATGTCGTTTTGTGTCTAAAATGACAATTTGAATACCACTTTACACAATTCCAACTTTTTCTATTTTTAACTCCGGCTGCTCCTTCACTACCAATTCAAATAATATTTTAGGTATACACAGAGACACGTGCAGAACTAGTAGTATATATAAGATGTACGCACTTCTGCATTCACCTATCTTGCATAAAGAATTTCCTAAACAAATGTCAAATTGAATCTCATTATCAGTATTCAAAAATTCTCAATAATCAAGTGAACTTTATGGTAAATTGGTGGAGTAGTTCAAAGCAATGAGAGCATGTAATATATGCATACCCGTCACCTGTATGTAGCAGTGATGGAAGTTTTTGACGATTTCTTCAATTGCATATTCTTTGTTTTTGTTGTTCATAGCAATTTATCCATTGTCGTTGATCAAAATCGAACTTAAATAGTTGAATCGAAGTTGACATGAACTATAATGGAAAACAAATTTCACAATATGTGAATAGATATTCCAATTAATCTATATACATATATATATTAGAATCCCACATCGAAAAAGTATAAGGGTTGTGATCTCTTTATATAATTCTGGGCAATCCCTATTTCTTAAGTTAGCTTTTGGGGTTGAGTTAGGTCAAAATTCTATTTTCAACATGGTATTAGAGCCAAATCCATCCCCGAATTTGGACTATTCAATATTCTTTTCATATTATTTCTCGCTCCAAATGTTTATTCCTGGGCATATGGGGTGTGTGTTAGAATCTCACATCAGAAAAATATAAGGGTTATGACCTCTTTATATAGTCCTGGGTAATTTTTATCTCATAAACTTTTGGGATTGAGTTAGGTCCAAGTTCTATTTTTAACAATATATATATATATATATATATATAAGCAACTTTGAAACTCTAGTACACATAAAGAGGGCCTTAATTTATCAAATTAAGGCCAACTGTAGATTTATTTATAATTCCACACATATATGTTTATAGCCATGTATGAGTAA
>JACFYI010003845.1:583693-598223 GCA_014898755.1 Handroanthus guayacan
TGAGGAGCCGGAGAATGACCTCGCTGAGGATCCTCATCGCCCATCGGGGGCTTGATTTGGATTGATCTGAACGGACTAAGTTATAGATTTTCTTCTTTTCTTTTCTTTCTTTTCTCGTTTAAGACTTTGTATATAAGTTTAACTTTTAAGAAATGACTTGTAAGTATGGAGACTCTAGCTAGGGTTAGCTAGATATTTTGTATAGGCAAGTATTAGTATTCGTCCCCATTTTGCACATGGTTAGGGAGCCTTCTCTCTCTTTTGCTTTTAGAGATGATTCCATAACCATAGAAACGAATGAACGTGTGAAGACTTGCATTGAATGAAATGAAAAGAAACATTCTCATGACTCTCTCTCAACTTCAAATCTTGTCATCTTGTACCTTATGACTTAGTTTGCTCGTCTATGCATATTCTAGTAACCTCGTATTGATACTAAGTCCTAAATTCTGTAAATTCCAGATCAATATGTCAACTAGCGGTAACGTACCTGGAGTTGAACCCACAAGAAAATAAAGGAGACTAAAACGGGTAGTATTTGATGATATTAGGAAATCGAACACCCCTAATATTGATGAGATCCTTATGCCCCAACAGGACCAACCCGAACCAAACTTGCAAGAACAAAATGAAAATCAAGAACAGCACGTACCCCAATAAGAAAATCCTCCACCAAACGAACCAGTAGCCGAGCAACTTCTTGCTCTGTTGAGACAAGCCCTGAATTGGGATCAAGCCCAAGGGCAACAAAGACAAGGGCAAGAAATAGAAACGGAGGACAAAATATTAGCTAGGTTCTTGAGATTCAACCCGCCTAGCTTTGATGGCGAGCCAGATGGTCGTAAGGTAAAATCATGGCTATTTGCAATTAAGAAAATCTTTCGAGTACTGAATTATACGAATATACAAAAAGTTAAATATGCCACGTACCTATTTGATGGGGCAACATGCCATTGGTGGGCAATCATTGAAAGAAAATGGGAGAGAGATGAAGTAGAAATTTCTTGGAAACAATTCATGGAAGAATTCCTAAGAAAACTCATCCCACAAGTAATCCGGGACGTGTGAGAGAAAGAATTCATGAGATTAATCCAAGGATCTCTAACAGTGGCCAAGTATAAGGCCGAATTCAATCAGCTCATACAGTATGCTCCGCACATATTGGCAGATGAGAAACGTAGACGAAAAAAGTTCATTGAGGGCCTAAAGCTGGACTTAAGAAGAGCTGTGGCTATTAATAGACCCTAAGACTATGACAGTGCCGTGGAAAAGGCAATAGAGTTGGAAGTGGAGTTTCAGGAACTCCACAGGATTGGTGATAAGGAAAAGGGCAAGTGGATGGGTAAGTCGAATTCGGATAAGGGAAAGAAGGGCTATTTTAATAAGAAGCCCAAAACTGGAAGTACATCTATGTCGGCAGAAAAAGAAAAAGCACCAGCAAGTCAAGGGACAGAGAAATGTGGGCATTGTGATAGCACGAACTATTCAGAAGAGAAGTGTTGGAAGAAATTGGGCAGATGTTTCATCTGCAAAAGTGATCAGTACACAATTAAGGATTACCCAAAGAACAAGAAAAGCGGGAGTGCAGGGACACAGATCCAGCAGCAAGGTACAGCTGGACGTCCCCAGGTCAAAGCGAGAGCGTACACCTTGACGGGAAAGGAAGGCACGGACCCAAAGCAGGTGGTTGAAGGTAAGGTTCTTATCCAGAACTTTATTTGTAAAGCTCTCTTTGATCCTAGTGCTACGCATTCATTTATTTTTCTTGATTGTGCTAATAAGATAGACTTACCATCCGAGAAAATAAACATCTCCTATGAAATTCACACACCTGTAGGAGGATGTTATGAGATTAGGGTTAGACATCCTAAGTGCCCTGTAGTGATTGAAAATCAAAACTTTAGTGCTGACTTAATAGAATTACCAATCCAAGGCTACAACCTTATCTTAGGGATGGATTGGTTGTTTAAACATCAAGTAGTAGTTGACTGTTATGCCAAGATGGTCAAGTTAGGTACCGGAGTAGGAGTTGGTACCTTGAGGACTAACACGAATGATGGTGTATCTATCATTTCAGCAGTGAAGGCCAAAAAGATAATTAAGAGAGGTGGACAAGGATTTCTGGTTTATCTGATAAATAAATCTCAGGACAAGATGAAATTGATGGATGTTAAGGTGGTTAAGGAGTTTCCTGAGGTATTTCTAGAAGAATTAAACTCACTATTCCTTTATCGAGAGATTGAATTCGTGATTGAAATGATCCCTGGGGTAGCGCCATTCTCTAAGACTCCCTATAGAATTACACCAGCAGAATTGAAAGAACTTAAGGAATAGTTGCAAGAGCTGCTGGACAAGAATTTCATAAGACCGAGCTATTACCTTGGGGAGCTCTGGTTTTATTTGTGAAAAAGAAAGATGGTTCACTTAGGATGTGCATCGACTACAGAGAACTGAATAAAGTAACTATCAAGAATAAGTATTCCCTACCCCATATAGACGAGCTGTTTGATCATCTTCAGGGATCAACTGTCTATTCTAAATTAGATTTAAGACAGGAATACTATCAATTGAAGATACGGGAAACAGATATTTCTAAGACTACGTTTAATTCCCGATATGGATATTTTGAATTTGTTATTATGCCCTTTGGACTGACCAATGCCCCTGCAGCATTTATGAATTTGATGCATCAAGTGTTTCGCCCATACCTCAATAGCTTCGTCGTGATTTTCATCAACGATATTCTGGTTTACTCTAGGTTTGAAGAAGAGCATGAAGAGCATTTGAGAATTGTTCTTCAGACTTTGAAGGAGCACCAGTTATACGCAAAATTCAGTAAATGTGAATTTTGACTTGATAAGGTGACTTTTCTGGGTCATATTATATCGAAGAATGGATTAGAAGTGGACCCAAAAAAATTTAAAGCGGTCCAAAAGTGGAAAAGACCTGCTACGGTCACAGGAATAAGGAGTTTTCTTGGGTTAGCTGGATATTATAGAAAATTTATCCAAAATTTCTCTAAACTAGCTGGACCACTCACCAGACTGACCCAGAAGGATAGGAAATTTATTTGGGACAAACAGTACAAAGAGAGTTTTTCTGAATTAAAGAAAAGTTTGACAACAGCTCCTGTGCTCGCTCTGTCCGATGGGTCAAAAGAATTTACTGTGTATACAGACGCCTCGAAAGAAGAATCAGATTATGTTCGAATGCAACATGGAAAAGTAATTGCTTATGCATCACGAAAGTTGAAAAATCATAAGGTAAACTATCTCACTCATAATTTAGAGCTAGCAGCAGTAGTCTTTGCTCTAGCAAAATGGCATCACTACCTATATGGAGCTAAGGTAGAAGTATTCACAGACCACAAGAGCCTAAAGTATATCTTTAGCCAAAAGAACCTGAATCTAAGGCAACAACAGTGGATGAAATTCCTGGAGGATTACAATTTCACTCTCACCTATCACCCAGGAAAAACAAATATCGTTGCAGATGTTCTAAGTCGAAAGGGACGATTAGCGAGTATGAGCATCTATCCAGAAATGTACAGTGAGATCCTAGGAGCCCAAAGAAAAAATGATTGGGTTTAGAAACTGAAGAGAGAAATGAAACCTGATTTTAAGATCAACATTGATGGGTTGTTACGATTCAGGAATCGGATTGTAGTTGCTGCACAGATGAGGGAGAAAGTGTTATCCGCAGCACATCAGACTAAGTATTCATTACATTTAGGAGGAACAAAGATGTATAAGGATCTAAAGCAGAAATTCTGATGGGAAGGAATGAAGAAGGATATAATTAAGTACGTTCAGAAATATCTGACTTGCCAGTTGGTGAAGACAGAACACCAGAGGCCGTCTGAAAAGTTACAACCACTCCCAATTCCAAACTGAAAGTGAGAACAGCTCACGATGGACTTCGTGATAGGTCTGCCATGGTAAGAGGTGGATGTGATAGCATCTGGGTCATGGTAGATAGACTTACCAAATCAGCACATTTTCTGCCGGTTAAGACCCAGTATAATATTGAGAAGCTTGCTGAGATCTACATAAAGGAAATCATAAGATTACATGAGATTTCTCAAAGTATCATCTCCGATAGGGATCCTAAATTCACAGCGAGACTGTGGAAGAGCCTACAAGGACATCTAGGGACAGAGTTACTGTTCAGTACTACTGCATATCCCCAAACTGATGGACAGTTGGAGAGGACGATTCAGACACTGGAGGATATGCTACGCGCATGCATTTTGAATTTTCTAGGAAATTGGGACAGGCACTACCACTGGTAGAGTTTGCCTATAATAATAGCTACCAAGCCTCAATACAGATAGCTCCATATAAGGCTCTGTATGGTAGGAAATGTCGATCACCCCTTCATTGGGATATAGATGAGACTAAGAGCACCTCGAGCTCTGAAAAGGATGCACTGCTACCTGAGTTAATTCAAGAAGCTATAGATAAAGTTCAGATCATCAAAAAAAATATAAAAACGGCTCAGAATCGCCAGAAGAGCTACATTGACAAGCGTAGAAAAGATTTGAAATTTAACGTGGGAGATCGCATATTTCTAAAAATTTCTCCCCAGAAAGGAATTCGGAGAATGGATAAAGTTGGAAAGTTAAGCCCTAGGTATACGGGACCATTCAAGATCTTGGAACGAATCAGTCCTATAGCGTATCGATTAGATCTTTCGTCAAATCTAACAGGAATCCATAACGTGTTCCACATGTCTCAGCTGTGAAAGTACTATCCTGACCCCTCGCATGTGATAGAACATCTTGATATACCTCTCCAGAGCGACCTCACTTATGTAGAACAGCCCATTCATATCCTAGATTTCCAGGTTCGTGAGCTTAGAAATCGTAGGATACCACAAGTTAAGGTTCTTTCAAGGAATCAGAAAGTGAAAGAGGCCACGTGGGAACGTGAAGACGAAATGCGGAACAATTATCTGCTCTTATTCGAATAAAGTATGAATCTAGAGATTAGATTCTTTTAAGGAGGGAAGAGTAAAACATTCGAGAATTTCCTAAATAAAATTTTGAGTCGACGAATCTTTGGAAAATAATTATATTTTAAAACGAGCATCGTTTTAAAACCAAAACATGTTTTGCGCATTCGAAACAATTTTAAGTAAACACGTTTCATTTCTCATCGCGTCTCGACCCAAAAAACAAGCTCAAATAACCCATGGAATAAGCCCAGTTCAAGCCTAAGATATAACCCAACACTTAGCCATTATTTTTTACCAAAATGTAGCGAAATTGAAGCTCAAAAAAGTAAAAGAAAAAGGAGAGATTCTGCAGAAAAGAGAGCCAGCCGTCCAGCAGCCTCAGCAGCAAAATGGGATGGGATTTCCATCAAACATCCATCCTATATTGTCACATTTGCTACCCTAATCTACGACTAAACTATTGATATTTATTTTGAGGGACTTGGACTTATAGATTCTCTCCTTTTTGCCCCAAAATCACTCTATAAATAAGCTCTCCAAACTCAAACAATTCTGCAGAAACATAAGCTCTTCCAGCCTCAAGTTTCATAACTCTTTGGCACTTGAACACTACTTACACTTGCTTCTCTCAACTAAAACCGATTTTAGCTATACAAAGGGGATTCTTGTATGGTGTGCTCTCATCCAACACTTGGTAAGCTTCTTAAGCTTAGTGATTTAGAATGGCCTATGGAATATAATAGATAGAACTTGACATGAATGAAATATGGTTATAGGTATTGGAAATAAGCTTGAAACGATTGTATCCACAAGATTGAGCTACAAAGAGGTAAGATTTATAGCTTCTTCTCTTCTCCATGAGCATATGTTTCCAACTTTCTCGTTGAATAATCGAGCATGCTTCAAGTTATCAAATATATGATGTCTTTTGACGTGTTGAGCATGTGAACTCATGTGGTTATTTGCTATTCTTGCTTATTCATGCTCAAATCCTTGATTATGTAGATCTCATGCTAAATAAATTGTTCTTGACTCTTACATTGATGTGTGGGATTGAGTTTTGAATAATGGACCACGGACTAAGAAAAGAAACGAACTAAAAATTTGATTAAAAACAAAGGATATGGACAAAAATATATGTTTTGATGTTAAAACGATCTCTAAAAAAATTTCAAAACCAAAATCCAAAACGACGTTTTATAAATGTTTTTACATATATTAGAACCTTAAAAATATATTTTTGGATCAAAAATTCGAAAAAATCAAAAGATGAAAAATCGGATTTCAACCCGAGAGTTAGAGCTCAAGCGCGCATTGTTGGGCGCCCAAGTGCCGGCTCTCAGACCAAAAGCCAATTTTTTTTCCAGTGGCATGGGCGCTTAAGCGTGCAGCCATTGTCCAAATTTTGTGTTTTGAGCGCCCATTTGCTCGCCCAAGCGCCCAGTTTCAGACCTAATTTGATTTCTTGAGTTTTAAATCCCTATTTCTTGACATCTTAAGTCCATATCCAATCATTTTAATGTAATACAAAGTTTTAAAATGAAATCCCACTAGTCCATTGTCTAATTTCAGAAACGATCCATTGATTGAATACGTTTGGCCTATTTGAAATGTTATTTACTATTGTTGGCTATAAAACAATATGCCTTGCTGGCTTATTGATCTATTGAAATGTCCATTTCATTTCTAAGCCATACAATTGAATACATGTGGGCCCTAGGGAGTTTCTTGGAGACCGAACTTGGGCAATATCGGATTGTCGACTAGGACTCTCGAAATCCCTAATCGTTGGGTAGTTCGGACGAATTCTGGAGGCAGAGTTCTGAAGCACTATCCTAAGCACGTACATTGGCTGTGCTTTTTGAATGATTGAGCTCCTTCGGGAGTTGGAGGGATAAGACGAAATATATATGTTGAAGATATAAGGGTGATAAACCTACCAAATAGCTTGTTCAGCCTATTGACTCGAATGTGATAAATGTTACTGATATGTATATATGTATATTGATCGTCTTGATTGTCTTGACTTGTTATCCAAATCACATTCTTGTCTTATCGTTTGTTGTGCTCATGTTCTTTGAACTCTTATCTTCGTTTGCATGCTATAAATTTTACTGGGTCCGTGGACTCATGATCCTATTTAACATGTAGGTTCTTGAATCGGAATGAATGAATGATTGAAGTTGTCAGATTGTATAGCTTGCTCTAGAATTGAGATCTCTCTTGTATTTTGTAATTGATCTTTTGTTTTGGGAATTATGGACTTAGATCATGTATGTAGATTGATGAATTGTAATCCGTGAGTTTGATACATTATGTATTTTGGAATGTCATGTCATGTAATGGTTTTTATATCGCAAAACTTAGTTGAATCAATATATCAATATTTTGGATTTAGTCTGAATGATCATAACGTATTAGTTTCTGAATTAGTATTTTGGAACTTGTTGGTTTAGCATGTTTAGAATGCAAGTGATACACCTCGGGTCTCGGGTCCACACATCCCTGGGATTTCGGGGGGTGTCACATCTTTTGAGTGAGTTGTTTAAAGTTTAATTTTTGGTTGCGCACAGTAAATTCTCAAGCAAATATCGTGTCCTGAGCCTCCGTGCTTGAGGGATGACACAAAATTCCATGATAACCGAAAAGTGGAGATGTGGACTCCAAATGTTGGGAAAATATTTCAAATCTTATCTGGATCCACAAAAGACTAAATATGTGACATTCTTTTTTAGGATATTGTATATCATTAGTGGAGGATCATAGAACAGGAATGGAAAATGAAAGAATGGAATGGACTTAAGAAAATTTCAAATCAGAATTTTTGGATAAATGCATACTGCAAGATGTCAAGGGTGCTATAGGAATTTATAGAGATTATACACGGAATATCCACTATATCTAAATATGAAACACATTTCATTGATTGCTCTAGTATGCACCCCCATATCATTTGGGATAAAGATCAACAAACTAGAAAACTGAGGGGCTCTGACTTGAAATTCGATGAGATTTGATCTCCTGCGACATCCCAAACTTCAATCATGTGATCACTAAAGCAGAAAAGATAGAGACTAGACAGAGAGAACTTCATAAGATTGAAGAAAAGTTCGAGAAAGGAAGTGGTTGGAATGAGGGGTCCCAGCAAAAATACCTTACCAATCTTATGCAAATTCTCATGCGATGTACTATCTTATAGTAGGAATGGACTAGTTATACTAGCACTAGATAATTGTGGATTGCTTCACTTAGATAATTAGACTTAGCAGGATAGCTAAACCATAACTGGAAACTCAAATAGCACCCCACTCATACTTCTTCTTTTCATTTGGGAGACATAAGGTGGAAGGCCCTAGCCCTGTTTGGATAGCCTCTACCGAATATGGTAATGACGAGTTGTGAAATATTTTCTATCTTGAGCCACGAAAATATATATATATATACACATATATATGTTTTATCTTGTGTAATAACTCATTTGACTTACAAAACTTAGAATCTTGACAATTGAAATATATATATATTGTTTACAAAATACTTATCTTTGTAATAGCATTCAAACTTTTCAAAGAATTTGATGTAAAAGTTTTGCAAAAGAAAGAAATAAAATAACAAATTTATGGTTCCTCACTAAGTCTTTAGACTTACCTATTCTTAAATCATCCTTTATGCAGCTGGGCAATGATTTCATGAAGGCGTACTAGAAAGTTACCTTATTTTAGAATTTCTATTGCTATGTAATTATACAGATAATAAGAATATTTGTGTAATTTAGGATTTCGTATCTTTCATACTTGAGAATTTTAAGTTTATTTATGTTTTCGGGAATTTATGTAAATCTATGCTTTCCAACCTTTAAAACACATGGCAAAATATGTTACAACAATCTTAAGCCATAATTGTGATTTTTGTATTAACAATTGTAAATGAGCTTGTATATTTAACTAATAATTTTGTGTATTAATGCCTAAGATTTGGAAGGATTAAGACAAGCTAATCCAAACTATATGATGTTTGAGCCTCTTTGCAACTTTGAGTATGATCTTGATACTATAATTTATCACTTGTGGCCATCTAGCGGTTTGTTTCAAGAATTGTGAGTGATTACTTAAATTCGTTGGGCATATTGAAAATTAGAAAGTTAAACAATTCTATTGGATGAAAATCCCATAAGGTAATGTTATTTGCATAATGAGAAGATGGATAAATGTGTCCAAGTTATAAACTGGCTTTAGTGTCATATTAGTGTTAATGCATTAAAAAGAATTGTATTATCATTTGTTAGTGTGTTATATGTCTTAAATAGACATTGATTCAGCCTCACTCCTTAGTATATTTGTTGGTTGTGAAATTTATAGAAATTAATTTAGCTTCAATTCTTAGTAAATTTGTTGGTTGTGAAATTATATTGGTGAATTTGGCCAAATTTGTTGGTTGTGAAATTACATTGGTGAATGTGCCAATGCATTATTGATTGTGCACTAATTACGCATCAATACGTTATCTTTAGATTTTTTTTAATTGGTATAGCATGTGTGTTGCAGCTATATCTTATTACTTGTTTTCCTTCTAGAATTCTTGTTAAAAAATTTTACAGATTCAGTAAAGTATACATTTATTGTGTATGACATCTTGAAATTACAATTTTATCATTAGAACTATCATTTATATTGTGCAAACGTTCTTTTTTAAAATATTGATACATACACAATTAATATATTGTAATATGTTAAAAAAATACATGCATATGTCATTTGAATTTTGTTGTGTGTCTACAGTTTGAGTTAAATATAGCATTTTCCTAAGTTCAGTGAAAAATGATATATATGATAACAAGATCGAGATGAGTCACCATAGCAACATAAATGTTTTTTATTGTAAGAAAATAATTTATTGGATATTGTCATTTATTAAATAGCAAGTTTTAGTTAATAATTAACTTGCTTTCTATTTCAATTATTTTTATTCAAAAAGCCACTGCTAAAATGTTGGTAATCGTCAAAATTACAAGTATAATTTATTTTTTTTTAAGAATTCAGAGAAAAAAATGCTTCTCTTTCTCTCTAGACCCTGTTGTTTCTCTCTCCAGATTTGCTTTGTTCCAGCTTAATCTTTTGTTGATTTGTTGATTACTGTTCATTGATTGAGGTTTATTAGTTTCAATTTCTGGCTATAAATAGCCACCGCAAGGCGGCGATCTTCTATCTATTGATTTCATGGTTTTGGATGGCCTAAATGGCATGAATGAGAGTTCTCTAGCTTCGATGCTGACAAAATCTCAGGGAATCCCTTCGGTGGGTAGCCCTGCGCCGCCTACAGTTGAGAAGGAAATTAAATTTCCGGCAAGCTCAATCCCCATACCAATACAGCAAAATGGTGCCCCCCTGCGAGAAGTTTTGCTGACATAGTTCGTGGCGGGACTTCACAACGCCCTAGGTCACACTTTCTCAATCCTAAATCTCCTAAAGTTGGCAACCTTAGTACCTGCGATGGGGTTTATATAGCCATTTTCATTCAGTCTGATGTGGCGAAGCTTTCAGCAACATTTCAGTTCACTCTCATGGGTAAGTTTTCATTTGGGCATCCTCAATTTGGGGCAATTAAACAGTCTTTAGTCAATGTTGGATTTTTTCAATGCAAGTCCAGTTTTTAAATCAGAGACATGCTTTAATTTTCCTAGATAATGTTGATGAATATGTGAAATTGTGGTCAAACCGAGAAATAGTCATTGATAGCTATCCTATGAGGTTGTTCAAATGGACTCCTTTATTTAATGTAAAATAGGAGCCCTCAATTGCTCCCATTTGGGTAAGACTTTTTGGGTTGCCTTTACACTTGTTTGATAAACGAGCATTGTTCACTATTGAGGAATTGATTTGTAAGCCATTGAAGATTGATAATGCTACAAAAACCTTATCTCGGATCGACTTTGCAAGGATGTGTATTGAAATTAATCTGAAACATAAACCCCCCGTTGAAGTTTGCACAATGAATACTGGAGAGATGTTGTGAATCCCCATTGTGTATGAAAAGTTGCCTCAATATAGTGCCTAGTGTCATCACTTTGGCCATGAGAAATCGTCTTATTACATAAAAAATGTAGGCCCAAGGCCTACTCAAAATTTGGAGAAATATTCCCTCGTAAGCAAGAACTAGATAACAGCAAGGCAAAGGTAACTTCTCCTAAACTAGCTGGCCTAAGTGGTATTCGAACTGATGAAAAATTTCAACCGGATTCGGTCCCGGTTAAGAACTCATTTGGAGCCTTGGCAATTGTTCCACATGAGGGAGAAGCTGTTAAAAGTGGTGAGTAGGAGTATGATTCATCTCAATCAGCTGAAGATGCTAGTTCTGAGGATTCTAAGGAACAGGCTCTGTGTAGAGTTCCTTTGTCCCAAGGGCTATGATAGAGGACCTCCACCTTTTGAGACCAACAGTTAGTTCACCTAGTAGTCCAGGTTTGGTTAATGCAGAGCCTCCTGATGAGGTTTCCAAGCCAGCTACTATCCAGAATAAGTAAAAAATACATAAAGAAATTGAAGCATCACTCAAATCACAATAAGGGAGAAAAACACTAGTCAGTAGGACTAGGAAAAAATGATTAACTATGTTATCTAGAATGCAAGGGGCCTTGAGAACTGGCCCTCACAAAGAATGGTTCACCAAATAGTGAAAGAACACAAAATTCAAGTGTTAGCTATTTTAGAGCCAAATTCAGTTCAATTGGATAAAAGATTTTGCACCCGGAGACTTGGATTCAGCAATGTTGCTAGTAATTGTACAAACCACATATGGCTTTTTTGGGATGTGCAATACTAGGGTACTATGTTACTTGATACACCTCAACTGCTACATGTTGAACTCAAGTAAGCTTGTTTGCCCATCCCTGTTTTGCTTTTAGTGGTATATGCCCAATGCACTAAAATTGGCAGGAGGCCTTTGTGGGAAGAATTGAAGTCTCTGACCTAGTATTCTATCCCTTGGCTTGTTGTTAGAGATTTCAATATAGTCTCAGAGGCATAAAAAAGGCTTGGAGGGCTCCCACCTATCCTTGCAAAGATGGAAGAGCTCAATGATATGGTGCTGGATTGTGGCTTGGTGGATGGGGGATATGAAGGCTTCCTATTTACCAAAACTAACCACACTACTTGTGAGAGATTAAACAAAGTATTCTTATCTTTCGACTAGACAAATTCTTTTTCCCAAACAAGAGTATAGCATATATCCAGAAACATTTCAAATCGTCATGAATTGTTACTATCCTTTGACCAAAGCTCTGAGAGGGTGCCTTCTAGTTTAGATTCTAAGATATGTGGGTCAGACATCATGGTTTTATAGAGGTAATGAGAAAGAGCTAGAGTGATCTTGTTGCAGCCTCTAGCATGTCCAAGTTCTTTCTCAAATTAAATAAGCTAAAGAAGGTATTAAGGAGGTGGAACAAAGAGGTGTTTGGAAATATATTTTAGAGGGTCAAAGAGGCCAAGAAGAAAGCTGATGCAGTAGAGGTATTATATGACAATAACCCTTCCCAAGCCAATCTTTTGGAGTTGAAAAGGTGTAATGCAGTGCTCAACCTAATTTTAGCCATGGAGGAGGAACTTTGGAGACAAAAATGTGCTTGTAAGTGGCTTCTTAAGTGGGAGAGAAATTCACAATACTTTTATAACATGGTCACAAACAAAAGGCTCAAATTACAAATATTCCAAATTGAGGACAATGGGGTTACTTTGAGAGATCCTGCATTTATTAAGGCATCTGTTGTGGAATACTTTAGAAGCTTCTTTTCAAATAGTCCTATTTCATTTGAAGAGTCTGATTTTGAATTGATCCCAACAATTGGGTCAACCGATGATTGCAGTGCATTGTGTGCTGTTCCTAAACGGAGTAGGTCAAGCCGGCTATCTTTAGCATTGGCACCAAGAGTGTTGCAGGTCTAGATGGTTATGGCTTTAAGTTTTTCCAAGTATGTTGGGAGATCATTGCCCTTGATCTTATAGAGGCAGTGAAGGATTTTTTCCAAGGAAGCCCTATGCGAAGAGGCTTTACATCCACAACTATCTCTTTGATTCCTAAAGCAGCTGTCCCGAAGACATGGAAAGACTTCAGACCAATCAGCTTGTGTAATACCACTTCTAAGATAATATCTAAGTTACTGTGTGGCAGGCTGAGTAGCTGGTTTCCAAAATTATTATCCACATCACAAAGTGGTTTCATCCCTAGAAGGCTCATTAGTGATAATGTCTTGCTAGCTCAGGAGCTTGTTCCTGACCTTGATAGATCAGATGCCAATGTTCTATTGAAGCTAGATATGGCAAAAGCTTATAACAGAATGGGTTGGGAGTTCCTGCTTGCAGTGTTTGAAAAAAATTAGATTTTCCACAGATTGGATAAAGATGGTGTCTAATGTTATATCTAACTATTGGTTCTCAGTGTTGATACATGGGGGGCTATCAAGTTATTTTAAGTCTAAAAGGGAGCTAAGACAAGGGGATCCACTCTCTCCAGCACTTTTTGTATTAGCTGCAGATGTCCTTTCTAGATACAAAGATCATTTGCTTGAGGAGCATCTCTATCTATACTTTGATGTTCGAAAGGAGGCTAGAATAACACATTTGGCATATGCAACTGATATGCTAATCTTCACACAGGCATCTGAAACAGGTTTGTAGCTCCTGAAGAGATGATTGCACAAGTATGAGAATATACCAGGGCAGCTTGTCAGTCCAACCAAAAGTACTTTTACCTCCCTAAGAAACAAGCTAGATTTAGTTCAGATCACTTACAGAATCATAGGCTTATCCCAACATCTTTTGCCTTTAACATACTTGGGGATCCCGCTGTATAAAGGAAATCAGAAATCAGCCATGTTTGAGGAGGTATTGGCCAAAATCAGGGGCAAGTTTATGAGCTGGAATCACCATCTCTTATCCACAAGTGGCAAGCTATTGCCTATTAAGAGCACCTTATGCTTTGTAATTCTCTATTTGTTCCAGGTTCTCAACCCGCCAAAGAACATAATTGTGACCATAGAAAGACTTTTTAATAGATTTTTGCGGGGCTCTACTGAGGACAAAAGGAAAATTCATTGGGCTTCCTAGAACAAGTCATGTTACCCATATGAGGAAGGTGGCTTGGGGGTTAGACGTTTACAGGACATAATATTGGCCTTTGAAGTGAAGCTATGGTGGAGGTTCAGGGCATAGAATTCCTTGTGGGCAAGGTTTCTGCATCACAAATATTGCCGGAGATTACATCCAATGCTAATCAAAACTTCACCTTACGACTCCTATATCTAGAAAAGGTTATGTCACATCAGATATACAGCTAAATCTTTTATATACTGGACCATTGGGGATGGTAATCTGTCCTTTTGGCATGACAGATAGCTAGATGACGAACCATTATCTTCTTTCAAACTTGGAGTTAATTCTGGCATAAGAATGTTTGAATTTTGGAAGAATGGAGATTGGGACACAGAGAGGTGAGCTGTCAAAAATATCCGAATGCCCGTTCAACCGTCCGAACCCGTATTCGAAATTGGCGGATATTATCCGTATCCGAAATTATTCGGATA
>JACFYI010003845.1:598323-609198 GCA_014898755.1 Handroanthus guayacan
ATTTCTTCTAATTAAAAGTAACTTTATTATCAATTATTTTAATACTAAACTATTGAAAACTAACTTTTAGAGTATAGCTACATGTAAAATCATACGCTGAGACGTATTTTATTTTACAAAAATATAATTGACTAAATGTGAAAATTTTCAAATTCCAATAGAAATATAAATTATAATGGGATTAACTATTAAATCAATAATTTTGAAATCCTAAATTCGTATGTACTGTGCAAGTCAGGCAAATTATCTATACTTTAAATTACGTACATTTCAGTTGAAAAAAGGCTTTTTGTTAGTTACAAAAAAAAAAAAAATACTAATTGACATTTAATAATATATAACTAAAACATTTTTTCTAATTAAACGCAACTTTATTCAATTAAAAGTAACTTTATCCAATTATTTTAACACTAAACTATTAAAAACTAACTTATAGAGTATAGCTATATGTAAAATCATACATTGAGATATATTTTATTTTATGAAAATATAATTGATTAAATGTAAAATTATTCAAATTCCAATAGAAATATAAACTATAATGGGATTAACTATTAAATCTATTATTTTGAAATTTCAAATTCGTATGTACTGTGCAAGTCAGACAAATTATGATCATCTATACTTTAAATCACATTTCAGATGACAAAGCCCTTTTGTTAGTAACCAAAAACAAAATACTAATTGACATTTAATAATATATAACTAAATATTTCTTTTAATTAAAAGTAACTTTATTCAATTATTTTAACACTAAACTATTAAAAACTAACTTATAGAGTATAGCTATATGTAAAATCATACGTGGAGACATATTTTATTTTACAAAATATAATTGATTAAATGTAAAATTATTCAAATTCCAACAGAAATATAAACTATAATGGGATTAACTATTAAATCTATTATTTTGAAATTCCAAATTCGTATGTATTGTGCAAGTCAGACAAATTATAATCATCTATATTTTAAACTACATTTCAGTTTACAAAAGCCCTTTGTTAGTAACCCAGAAAAATACTAATTGACATTTAATAATATATAAGTAAATATTTCTTCTAATTAAAAGTAACTTTATCATCAATTATTTTAATACTAAACTATGAAAAAGTAACTTATAAAATATAGCTATATGTAAACTCATACGTTGAGACCTATTTTATTTTACAAAAATATAATTGATTAAATGTAAAATTATTCAAATTCCAATAAATATATAAGCTATAATGGGATTAACTATAAAATCTATTAGTTTGAAATTCCAAATTCGTATGTATTGTGCAAGTCAGACAAATTATAATCATCTATACTTTAAACCACATGTTGAAAAATGCCCTTTGTTAGTAACCAAAGAAAAATACTAATTGACATTTAATAATATATAACTAAAATATTTTTCTAATTAAAAGTAACTTTATTATAATTTGTTTTAATACTAAACTATTAAAAAACTAACTTATAAAGTATACTTTTTTTTTTCTGGTTTTGTATCAAAAAAATAATTCTTAATTCTTTAATTTTCTATAGAAATAATTCTTAAAACAAAAAAAAAAGAAAGGAAAAAGAAAAAGAAAAACAAAAGCAAAAAGCTTGAAAAAATTTCAATGACACGCCACTAGCTTGGACTAACCCTAAGGCATTGGATATACCATCCTTCCCCGTTGCCGCCCACTACAGTCTACTGAAGTCTGAAGCCAATTGAAAATTTGTGAAGAAATCTTGTTGTAACACTTTCATCCTTCATCTTACTTACTTAAACCATAAATCAATCCCTTAACTCCTTTATTCATTTACATCTCCAATCTACTCTACGCTGCTCAATGGATCTTTGAATTTTATGGAAGTTTTCTATCAATTGATTTGAAGCTCTGAAAGTCGCCGATTTCATCCGATTCACAGTAGCAAATTAAAAATTTTTCAAAGGTACAAGTCTAATAGTGTTAAATAATGATGATTTATCAAAGTGCTCTCGATGTTTTTGTATTTCATTTATATTAGAGTAGCTAGATTTAAATCTTTTGTACTCAATGTAAGATTTTGTTGCAACATTGTGTATATGGAAGATTAATTGAGCTTTTTTTTTCCCTACTGCTTTGTTTCTTTTCTGTTGCTTTGTAATATTCTTTTCTATTGCTTTGTTTCTCTGCTCTACAAATTATGCTTTGTTTCTCTGCTGAAATTATGCTTGTGAATAGCTTTGATTGAAAGCTATGCTTTGTTTCGAGACAGAGATAGGGAATGTTAGATTATCGAGAGTATTTGAGCATATGTTTACTCTTGACAATGTTAACACAACAAATGAAACCTAGATCATGAGCACGCAACTTCATATGTCTCACCAAAAATCTACTAGAAGACTGTCCTTGGAACTGATGAAATCATCATAAAGCTTGATAAGAGCTTATCAACTCATGTTTAGATATTTAATTTAATTCATAAGTATGAAAAGCTTAAAGAGAGATTACTTTATCATATAAACCAGCATCCTGACATTGCCAAGCAGCTTCAAGCAAAAACTGCTGTCTTGTCTTCTCATTAGGTAAAAATCTTCCCAGCTAACCTTCTTCTCTAGCACCTCTTGACCCAAGCAAAAGATTAATACCACCATCACGTAACAGAATCTCCATGAGAAGTTGCTTTAACATCAAGGTCCTCTGTCTTTGCTGATGCACAATAGCTCTTCCATTCCACATTAGTTCTAGATTGCTGGCACCTATATAATAGAAATTAACTTTGAGAATTAAGATAAAGAATATGTTTATTTATCTATTTGATTGAATTTCAAGACTGAATTTATAGAGATGTTGAGTCTAATTAATTTAATTTTATTAGGTTTCCATCAATGGATTCTACTCCAAATGCTACTCCGGATGCTACTCCAAATGCTACTCTTTCAGCTTCAACACAAACTCCAGCGGGATCAGTTCAAGGAACAAAAGGTAACAATTTTGATGATGTTACTGATACAATTATTGTTGGACGAAAATAAAGAAAATTGAAATCTGAAGAATGGAAGCATTTTAATAGGGAAGAGAAACCTAATAAGATTGTTGATGCGACTTGCAAATATTGTAATAAACGGTTCGATGAGACTAGTCGTGCTGGAACTAGTCATTTGAATAACATATTAAGTCTTGTATTCATGGAAAAAGACATTTTATTGACATTTCTCAATCTGTTATGGGGAAAGTTATTGGTGGCAATGATCCTCAACTGAAAGCTAGTATACATAAATTTGATTCGGCAGTTGAAAGAGCGTTGTTTGCTAAGATGGTTGCAAAGCATGACTTGCCTTTTATGTTGTGTTAGTTTGAGTATTTTCGTCATTGGATTTCTTATATCATGTCAACCTACAATTTTCGTACAAAAAATACTGTTAAATCTGATTTGATGGATGTCTACAAGATAGAGAAGAGTGGAATTTATGCCAAAATTCAGAGTTTATCCTCTAGGGTTACACTTACTACTGATGGGTGAAAGCCAAAACATCAAAATCGTGGGTACTTTTGTGTGACTTGTCATTATATTGATGATAATTAGATGTTGCATAAAAGAATAATTGCCTTTCATATTGTAGAGTATCCACATCATGGTGTGTGTTTGAGTGAGTGTTTGAGAAATAGGATTTTGGAGTGGAATATTCATAATAATATGTTTAGTATTGTTGTTGATAATGCTAGTAATAATATGGGAATGTTGGATTGCATTAAGACATAGTTAATTGGAAAAAAAGCACTTAGGCATAGAGGTGATGTGTTTCATGTTCGTTGTGCTGCGTATGTCATTAATCTTATTGTCAAAAGTGGGTTAGAAGGATTGTACAAGTCAATTGATAAAATTAGAAAAAGTATTTTGTATATTAATAGCTCGCTAAAAAGAGATAAAATCTTTGAGAAAGCTTTGATGCATAATATGATTAACAAAAATAGACGCGTGAGTTTAGATGTTGATACTCATTGGAATTTTACATTTGAGATGCTTAATGATGCTTTAGAACTGCAAGTGGCATTTACACGTTTGGCAGATTTGGATCCTGATTATAAGTCATTGTCTACGGATGAGAAATGGAAAAGAGGCAAGAAAATTTGTGAATGTTTAAAAATTTTCTATGATGTGACCAAACAAATTTCTAGTACAAAGTATCCAACATATAATTGTTTGTTTCTTGATATTTGAAAAATTCGTATGGCATTGGATGAATGGATGGTGGATAAGGAGGAATATATTGGGAAAATGGGAATTGCAATGAAGAAAAAATTTGATAAATATTGGGACGAACGTGGCATGGCATTGACAATTGCAATCATTCTTGATCCAAGATGCAAGATGAAAATTGTGGAGTGTGTGTACACTCAAATGCATGGAAAGTCTGCTAATGTTTATATCAACAAAGTTCATGATTTTTTAGTTGATCTTTATTTTGAGTATTCGGAATCTTCTAGTAGCTCAAGCATTAGAGATTTTGGGGAATCTACTTCTAGTGGAATACTTTGACATCTTCAAGCCAGTCAAGCAAGGATGTTGTGAATGAACTATTTAGGAAGTTTGTATGACAAACAGGTTCATCTTCTGCTGTTCACAAAAATGATTTGGAACAATACTTGGATGAAGCCTTAGAAGTGATGGATGATAATATTATTGTGTCATTTGATATTTTGGAATGGTGGAAGCGAAACATGCCAAAGTTTCCAACACTTGCAAGAATGGCTCGTGATATCATGGTGATTCCAGTTTCTTCGATAGCATCAGATTCAGCTTTTAGTCTCGCACGTCGAGTTATCACCAACACTCGTTCATCCCTTAACTCCGAAATGGTGAAAGCTTTAATTTGCAGAAAGGATTGGCTGCCACTACTTGGTGATGATATATGTGATGTATAAATTTTTTTTATGTTCTTTAATTAGTAAACATGCTATATTGATTATTTTCTTTAAAACAAATAATATATTGATTATTATTTTAATAATTTTTAGGACAACACAGTGATATTGATATGATAGAAGATGATATTGAATTAGTTGGCATTAAGGATTTAGAAGGATAAGAAGGTTTGATTTTTGTTTTTGTTTTTTTAATTTATTATATGCTAATTTGCAATTTTTTTTTTCCTTTCTTGTGACTTTTTAGCTCATTTTTTTCTTTTTTTTTTTCTTTTTACAGGCTTCTCGGCTTTTATTTGGTTCACAACTCCATTACTTTCGTTGTTTTGTACTTTTTCGGTATTTGTAACATTAAGAATTAATCATCTTTAATTTGTTTGTGAATGTTTTTATACTAAATTATGTTGAATATTTAAAGTAATTTATTGGTAATTTTAATTTTAATTTTTGAACTAATTGATTTAAATTCGGATATTTGAGTAAATTTTCAGATATCGGATAATATATATTTTTTGGATATCAGATATTGGATATAATAATATCTGAATATTATACCTATATTTGAAAAATATTTTCAATATCGGATATTTGGATATTCAAAAAATATCCGTCGGATACAGATATGGATGTCCATTTTACATATTCGAAAAAATTCAGATACGGATACGAATATCCGAATTGACAGGTCTACAGAGAGGCTTTGTAGGGTCTTTCCTGTTGGTGTTATGGATCAGGTTTGTTCAATTTCTTGCTTTGGCCAGGGCTCCCGTTTGCAAATATGGAAGTTAGGCTCGGATTAGAAATTCTCTTTCAAAACTATATAGGAGAGAATCAGGCAAAGAAGACCAGTAAGTCAGCTGTATAAAATATGCTGGAATAGATGGTCGGTGCCCATTATGTCAGTGTTTGGCTTAAGGAACCTCTATAAGTGGATTCCAATGGGTGATGTGTTGCAAAGGAAAGGCATTCAAGTGGTATAAGCTGCTTTTGTTGTGGAGAAGTTGAGACTTTTCATCACTTATTTTTTGAAGGGCCTATGGCCTGGGAAATATGGATTTATTTTCTTAAGTTGTTCAGCATGACTCAACTAAACACTTCTGACTTGCATCTTGTCTTGGCAGCCTGGAGTCAAAGAGCAATAGTTGAGTTGCATGTTATGAAGTTGGTGTTGCTTTTGATTCTCTGGTTTATTTGGTGTAGGAGAAATGATAAAAAGCACAAGGGGATTCCATTCACTGTAGGGAGGGTTATTTGGAGGGCAACTAACTACTTGCACAAACTCTCTGTTGCCAAGCTTTTTAAAAGCAAGGACTGGGAAGGATTGAAGCATGTTGCTACCTCAATCCCCAAAGTGGCAAGATGGTTGAGACTAGAGGTGGGGACAATCAAACTAAATGCAGATAGAGCTAGCAAGGGAAACCCTAGCTTGGCAGCTGCTAGAGGCAGTACAAAAGATCACCATGGCCACCCTATTTTCATGTTTCAGAACTCCTGGGTGAAAAAACAAACACGTTTGCTGAAGTTTATGTTATTTGGAGAGGGCTTGATCTATGCTTATCAAGACCAATGTTTAGAGTATGAGTTGAGTCAGGCTCTATTATTGCTTTGCTCTTAAACTAGAACAGTGGCAGCTCCAATATTTGATCTAGCGCATCCAAAAACTCATGGAACTCATGGAGGTCAGATTCTCACATATCTACATAGAATGGAATTCTATTGTGGATTACTTGGTTAATGATGCATTTGCACACTTGCAATTCAAAATGCATGATTTAAACATTAGAGGTAAGTTTGTGGGATTGTTGAGGTTGGATAGAATAGGCTGCCATGCGCATTAAATGATGCATTGGGGCTATGCTTGGAGGTACAGCTATGTTGCATTGGTTCTCAATAAATTTTCACAGTGGAAGGGGAAGTTAGCTTGGGAAATTTGTGATGCTATATCAAGTTGCTTTTAATTGGAAAATTGGTGCATCTGGGATGTGTCTATGGAATGCTAATGAGTTGATTGAGTGCTTATTGAATTATAGTGGCATATGGTGTTGGGCTTGTCTTGATAGTTTTGTGGTTGCATTGTACTCCTTAGTTTCGAACCTGGGACCTTGGAGACATGTCTTTAAATCCAACTCTAACGCAGTTTTGAACACTGGACTTTGCTTTGGAGCACCTATGTCTAAAGCATGCACTCTAGGCTGAAAATGCACATTGGGCTGAAAATTGAGGGGGCTTCATTTAGCCGGAAGTTTATAGTTGGCAGAAATCAAAGTACGAAATTTGTTCCTCCTGGGCCGAATATATAGGCTAGTGCTTCATGAAGCAACCTGTCTTTAGGACCAGATAAATGGGCTAGTAATGCTAAATCTTGCTTGAAGTAGGTTGTTGATTTTTACATAATAGCTGATTTTTGTTGGAAAATTATATAAAACACATGATATGTGTAAAGGGGAAAAGCCTTCCCTTGTTTTTATTTTAATATGACTTAGAGATGTGTTTTGTATAGGGGGTTAGCACCCCTTGTTTAAATTTTCTCAATCATTATTAATTTTTTGAAAAAAAGAGTATGAATTAATAAAAAAGTATAATTTTTTTTAAAATAATTCAAAAAGAAACAAAAATATACTAGACCATCACATATGTCAATCCATTTTTGTGTATCTAATGAGCTCTTGGGAGTAGGATTGCTCCCATGTTGACTTAGGAACTCTTGTTCACATTCCTCCTATTGAAAACATAAAATCAAAATGTTATATCAAGTATATCTAACATAAAAATCACTTTATCACATAAAATTAGGCACCTTAAACGACAATGTGTTTTGGTGAGCATAAAGATCTAAATGCTGCAATAGCAATGTGTTTTTTGTGAGTGAGATCTAATTATTATCTAATGTTTTGTGTTTAAAGAGTGCCAAAGTCTTTATACTCTTCAAAGCATCATTCAGGACACTTAATTTTACCATATTTCAGGACAACTTGATTGGAAAAAGCTAACCTTAGTAAACATCAAGACAAATTTTACAATTCTCTTTGCTAATACAAAATATACCAGTAAGACACTTATAGTGACTATATGTAACGCATGGATGCAGCTATAAGTTTTGTCAATCAAAACACTACTAGTGCAAAGTACTGTAGAGTGTGTGTCAGTGCATGTCATCCATGAAATTTAGGATAGATTATAAGAATTATTGGGTAAATAGCAAATACATAACTAATACATAGCAGGCTAACACTTTCAAACTTTAATAGAAGAAAGTTGTCCGATCAACATCATTGATAAGATTTCACCTTTGTGGACGTTGAAAAAACACTCAAATATAGTGAAAATTATCTTATGTTCCTTTTAAACTAATTTATTAGATATAACCTTCAAGGTGTACAACCACCACTAGACTCCACCATAAACATTCTGTCTTCTAGCAAGAGCACTAATTAGAAGATTTTTCAACTGTAACTAATCATGATATAGAAAGCAAAATAATAAATCAACATAATCCCCATAATCACTCCACAAACAACCTTTTCATTCATGTTTTCCTTAGAAGGAAAAAGTTCAATATATTTTTCTTCCATAGAATAAATTGAAAATGAACACAAACTTATTATACTAAAGAAGAAATTAGTTCCTCACACAAGTGGGGCCATGAATCTCTCTTTGCTGAGTTAACAGCTGAATATATGCCACATGCATATGTAATTTTGTAGGGTGGGGTAGGGTGGGGGTACATGGCCCTTTATTGATGAGGTAAGTATTCAAATGCTCAACTCAATAAAGACAACAAAGTTCAACATCAAGGAAACTAACTAGAACCCTTTTGGATTTGTTGTCGATGTATTTACCATTTACTTTCGCTCACTAGTGAGTCCAATCGTGAATCTAAAGTAGGCTAATTAACCGATCTACCATCTTATGCATGCATTATAAAGTTAACATTAAATGTTTCATATAATCAGTAAAGTTTAAAAATGATTTAACTAAGGAGACTGATCATTCTTCGTCCACGTTGGACAAGAGAAAATAGAGCCGCCACTCTACTTGGTAATTGACCCATCTTTTTCTATCAACTGATTGTGCTAGCTTTTTTCCACTTATCTTGATAGTTTGGTTCACTCATGTGCCCATTACAAATTACTTTCCAATCACTTGAACTCATGTTTCTAGATACAATCTTTTGAATATCTCATGGGTCATCAACACCAACTTTCTTTATTGCTTTCTTCTTGTACATGTAGATGGTATTCTTAAAGTTTCTCTTGTGGGCATGTTCCTAGAGTGTTTGATACTTACTTTATGTTTAAGCAACCACGTAAGTTTTCCTATCACAAAATATATAAAGAACACAATGCTATTAAAAAAGTTAATTCTATCTTTTAGGATTCTTATAATGCACAACAAATGATGCTTCCAAATAATATGCTCTCAATTTTTCAAAGAAAATCCTCTCTATCTTGAGGAACTTTCTCCCAGGTTGGCAATAGGACCATG
Organism: Handroanthus guayacan; assembly: GCA_014898755.1. Classification (NCBI taxonomy): domain Eukaryota; kingdom Viridiplantae; phylum Streptophyta; class Magnoliopsida; order Lamiales; family Bignoniaceae; genus Handroanthus; species Handroanthus guayacan. The sequence goes on from JACFYI010003845.1 coordinate 607,689, forward strand.
TATTTTCTTAAGATATCCATTATTTGATAAGGGATATCCCATGGCATAAAGTTGCCAAATAATAGAAGAAATACAAAATTAGTAATGATTCTTAACCGTTTTTATACATTGTTAATTTTTTTTTTCTATTTAAGTTGTATCATTTACAAATGATCATAGTTGGCCACTATCAACAGCTACATCAAGGCATAAGCAAAGGCATCTTATACAACTAAGGTCAACAACCTTAAAATGAAAATAAGCAAAGTTTAAAAATTCTTTAACCCCTTGATCAAACTCGTCAAATAAAAATCATTTGCAATGAGTTATAGCCACATCCAAGTTTGATTGCCAGACATTTTTGCTAACCTAAATTAGGGGTGGGCGGGTGTAACGCCGCGGGATCGCTCGACATTCCGTCTCGTGAACCGGGTCATCACTCACGGTCAGATGGTGAAACTAAATCAGTTAAATGCAGAAGCTAACAGCTAAAAACATAAACATTTCATTTCATAATTTAAAACGTCAATCTTACAGGTCCAAATTTCAAGTACAATTACAAAATACATCTTGTTCAGACTATACAAAATGGGCCTATCAAAATTACATTAGTACAATCCGTACACTACTATATAGAATAGGCCAACAGATACAATTTCAATAGAGGGCCCCACAACCCGAAACGAGCTTCAGTGTATCGGTTTGACTTAGGAACCTACAATATAATATGGAATCATGAGTCCACTAACCCAGTAAAACTCATGGCATAAGAAAAAGAATGAGAGTACAACGATGAGTGGAACAATATAGACAAGAATGTGATTTAGAAAACATTTCGGTATGGTCAAGTCATTTCATTCGGTTCATTAACAGTGAAGAATAATCACATTCGAGTCAGATAAGGCTGAATCAACAATTTTGGTGGATCTATCACCCTTATAACTTCAAACAGATTCATCCTTATCCCTCCGGTTTGCATCTCCGAGCCGTCGCTCGAAGAGAGCCATTCAGTAAAGCACTTGTTGACTAATCACGTGCTTTAGGATAGGCTGTCGGAACCCTAAACTCTAGGGCTCGTCTAGTCTATCCAATGGTAGAGAATTTTCAGAGGTTCCAATAGTCAACCCAATATTGCCCGTATCAGATTCCCCTGTCAATTCCCAGGGCCCAATGGTAAACATTCAGTTCAATTCGGGTTCGGTCATTTAGTAAGCCAAGTGGCACAGTTTTGGATTGACCAAGAACAGTAATTTCGATTATGGTCAAATCAGTACAGTCATTCAGTAAGCCAAAATGGCATAGTGATGGATTGACCAAGAATGGAAATATTCCGGTTCAATATTTAAGTCAATCCTATCATTTGAATCAAATCGGGAATTTTGGACTTGTGGACTTGAGAATTTATTGTGTTAAAATCTGAAATGTATTTTAGAAAGATTTGATATGGACAAGAAATCGAAAATATATTTGCTCACTGGCACGAGGTTGAAACAAGGGTTTTAAATTTTGAATGAGCGCTGGGGCGCACAAA
>JACFYI010003845.1:609298-638781 GCA_014898755.1 Handroanthus guayacan
TTCTCCTTCCCATTTTCTTTCTATGATCTCCCACCAATGAAACGCAGTTCCTTCTAATAGGAAAGTGGCTTGGTTTACTTTCTAAACATCCGAGCAGTTCAGCACTTGAAAAATCTTCTCAACTGCTAACAACCAAGCCTCTGCTTTTCTGTTGTCAGGTTCGCCGTCAAAGTTTGGCGGATTGAACCTGAGGAATCTTGTTATCATATTATTTTTGGATTCTACCTCAACTCTAGGCCTAAGTGGTTCCTGTGGCCTATCCTGATTCACTTCTCTTAATATCGTTAAGAGTTGTTTGGCCACAGGTTCATTTCGGGGAGGGGTTCTTTGGCTAGTTCCGGCACGTGGCCTGGGATTAGGTCTATTCGGTACTCGAGGAATTGGCTCAGTTTGTTCTTGTCGGAGTAAATGATCCTTATTTACATTAGGGGCATTAGGTTCCATGGTTTCAGTAAATATCACACATCTAAGTCGTCAACGCCTCCTAGTAGACTCAGGTTGGTTTACATGTTCATTGGTTGACATTCTGATCTGAAACCCATAGAGTTATGTCTTAGCGAAATTTCGCAATTATCAGATCATATCTCAAAGTCATGAATGAGTCGTAACACATATTTCAGGGCAAATTGCATTCGACTCATTTTCGTTCATTTCAGGAATCTTCGTTCAGCTTGCGCCACCCGCGTTATAGCTCGAGAACGTATTGTTTGGAAAAATCGTAACGATAATAATGGACCTATCTAATATCGGGATTTCCTAGATCCTAGGTAACTCAAAGAGTTATCCTTACCGTTCTTGTTAATCTAGGATTAAAATGATTAATGCACAAATATAACGGTTTGCAAATTGGTAGGCCTCCCAATTGCAATCCGATGCATTTAAGCATCACCCATTATACCAAATGATCAAACTTAAGTAAGTTAGGTAAGCCAAAGGCGTTCTTATCCCAAGGATCTAATTCCAGCGTAGCTCGAGTTCTTACCAAAAGAAACCCAGAGCTCTGATATCACCTGTAACGCCCCGGGTTCACGAGGCAAAATGCCGAGCGATCTCGGGGCATTACAGCGGGGGTGGGGTACCCCCAAGTTGCGGGTACCCGATGGCTCGGGTATCTATTTTTGATACCCTAATCTCAACCCCTATTTGGTGGGGGTACCTCCAAAATTGCCCCACAGTTTTATTATGTATAATTTTTTTATTCATTTTATATTAAATAAATTGCGTATAGTATACTCGTTAGTGACTTAGTAAACTAAAAACACTGTAATTAAGGTGTTAAGCTTTTTAACGAATATACAATTTATCGTAGATTCACTATACATATTGCAAAATCACAAACTCGCAGTACAACTTTACTTATAATAAATTAATGATATTTCATCAAAAGTCACAAACTCACAATAATATCTATATCAAAATGATCAAATATTCCACAAGGCACAAATCCACAAACAAAATCAACCAATCTTTAAAGAAAATAAATCATTATCCAAATACATTACAAAATACAAATGTAGCAAACCAAATCAAACATAGGACATATAACGTTATTAGAAAAAGGGAAAAAAAAAAGGTAACAATGACATAGGCTTTGACTTCTCCAAACCCGATTTAGATCGGGTACCCCACTAAATACCCTTTCGGGTTTGGGGGATTGAAATTACCCGACCCGATCGGGAAATACCCGAAGGGGTCGAGTCGGGTCCCCCATACCGAACCCGATTCCCACCCCTAACCTAAATTACTAGCATGAGTTAAAATGTGGAATCAGAATTAGTAATTTCATAAATAACCTGAAATGAAATACTAAGTAGAGAAGCAAAGTTATGCCACATGGAACAAGATAATAGAGTTAAAAAGTAAAGTTCTGTTTTGTTTTGTTTTGTTCTTTTTTTTTTCTTTTTTTTTTTTCGTGCCAAAGCTCTAAACCATGGATCTTGAAAAACTTGGCTGTATGCAATTCATTTTACTAGGATCGTGTTCCATTTTAGTGTAATATCTTGATAATATTTTTCATTAATAGAAACAGCATAAGTTTATATATCAGTTTTAATAACAAAAACAATATAAGTTTATATTCCCAAAAATTGGCATTGTTAAAAGGAAGATGATGAAAAAGAGAATATTTAATTAAAAAAAAAGTAAAATTCCACTAGTTAGTGCTATTCAATTACTATTCCACAAGTCAATTCCACAATATTAGATGAATTATATGGGATACTAAGTTGTAAAAGTTTATTATTGTAATGCGAAGAGGTTGTTGCACAAATTAAATAGGGGTTGAAAGTTGTCACGCCCCAGGCACAGAAGACCCAGGAAATGCAAGATTTACTTAAAAATCTACCATACGCAACCTAAAATTGAGCTATGAACAACTTACTCAAAAGAGTTATTCAATTATTATATATAAATTATTTGGCTACAACTTATATAGTGATGACTTTTTCTTTATTTTTACAATGTGGGATATTACAATCACCCCTCTTTCAGAATACGATGTCCTCGTCGTGGTATAACAAAGTTTAGAATCATTCATCAAACGTTAGGATTCTAGAGGTGGCTTCTATAGGCTCAAGAGATGGTTCCTATGCATGTAGCACCTTGTTCCGTAGGTTCAAGAGAAAACTCTCATACACGTAGCACTTTGTCCCGCATAGTACTTAGCTTTCTTTAACTGGTGATTGGCTTTGATACCATTTGTCGTACTCTAGGCTCGAGGGCCTAAAAACATAAGATTTGTCAAGAAATCTACCGTGCGCAATCAAAAATTGAGCTGTGAATAAATTGCTTAAAAAGGATATTCAATGATTTGCATATAGATTTTTTGGCCACAACTTATATGGTGGTGACTTTTTCTTTATCTTTCAATGTGGACATTACAAAAGTCAAGAAAGGTATATAGGGTTTTGAAAAGTGGTAATGATAGGGAGTCATCTAATCTTGCTATTTGGCTTTGTTTATAGCCAGAAATTTTTCTGATATTCTACTAATGTTTCTTGTATTCGCTGCCAATTGTAAGAAAAATACTACAGTGAGTATAACACTCCGAAAATTTTCCTAATTAATAATTTAACTCACCATTTTCCAAACGATAAATCATTTTTGCAATCGCGAAAATCGTTTCAATATCAAATAATCTTCTTGCATCTAAAAAACTTTTCTAACATTCGTGGCTTCGTTTACGCATCATTTTGGCCCAAAATGGGCTCAATTAGTGGCCCAACTTTGCCAAATTTCAACCCAACAATTTTAGGCCCAAATCATAAAATTTTTTGAAAAAAAAAAAAAGAATATTAGATTTTGCAGCTGCCAAATCCGACGGCCTCCCTTAAATTAAGGGATATCAAGAATTTTTAAAGAACAAAATTCTATAGCCATGTGTTTTGGCCACTTCTTTTTTTTTTATAAATTGGATGGATAGTTTGAGAAGCCAAACCCTTCATTTATCATTTGCAAGAAGAAAAGAAAAGAGATCAACTTCCCCATTCTCCCTCTATCTCTCGGCACACGCATATACACATATAATACTCACATTTTTGCTCCATCAAACAATTTTCTAAGAAAGGGAAAGTGAAGGTGATCCATTCTTAGGTGCCTTGGTAAGTTAGATGTGTAAGAAAATTTTTAAAATCTAAGCTTATAGAAATCATGAGTTGATGAAATGTTTAGCCTAACTGTATGGTTGGTTTTAACTTTGATTTAGGTGCTTGACTAGAATTCTTGGATCTCTTAAACCTCTTCAATCCGAAGCTTAGGATGAGGGTAAGTTTATGGCTTCCTTGCTCTTTGAATTCATTTGTGATACTTCATTTGGATAATGGTTCCATGTTTCCTTGTTTGAGTATAAAGTGGGCTTATTTGTGACGTTGTGTTTGATTCTCTATGATCAGTAGCATCAGCAGCGTCTACGCGTCCGCAGTCGTTTTTTAGCGCGGACGTGCCCGGAGCAGTCCCCAAATTTCATTTTTTGACCTCTTTTGTTATTTTTAAGTCCATATTTCATCTCTTTAAAATATTTTCAAAGCTTTTAAATAATCTTTTATGTCCGAAGTTAAGGCAAATCACTTATTGAACTTATTTTTCGCTATATTCCTCTACCAATTAATATCTCTTAAATATCTCTGTGAAGTATTCTTTGAAATATTTTGAGCTTAGAAATAATTTTCTTATATGTCTAAAATTCAAATCAAATCGTCTGTGTCTGTGATTATATTGATTGAAAATTTTCGCCTTCGTTGAAACAATCTAATTTTAAATTGGGCATTTTATTGCCCATTCTAGCCTTCAAATCTTTACGTCTTGATTGTGATTCGCCAAACCAAGTCCATATTTCACTTCTTAAAAGTATTTCAAAACTTCAAAATAATTTTTCCTAAGTCCGAGGTCCAATGCGAATCATTGTTCGAACCTATCGGCTAGTTGAATTCATGCCCCGATATGGCTATATATTCGAATATGTTTCGTTCGTTCTAAACAAGTCCAAGAACCATTCCGTATTGTTTATTGAAACTATTCTCTACTCGAACTTGTTCCTTAATGGGATTCATTGTCTTGAATGTATTTTGCTTGTCTTAAACCTAATGCATGTTAAAAACGGCCCCTGGGAACCTTAGGTAGTATGAGATTGGGCGATATTAGATCGTCGGTTTGAACCCCTGACTAGCACGTTGGGTAGTTTCAGAGAAATCCTGGAGGTAGAATTCCAAAGAAGCTACTCTCAGAGGCACGCGGTCAACCGTGCCTCACTTAATCCTCTTTAAAGGCCACTCAAGGGTGAGAGTTCTTATGGAGGAATAAGTTGAAATGAATGAATGTTAGGAGTAATAGGGATTACAGATCCACCAAATGATTGTCTTAAACTTAAATATTTGTTGACATGAATGTGATAGAATTTATAAGTTAACTATTCGATATGCTCGTTCTGAATGTTACGATTGGTTATTGATATCACATTCATGGTTTGTTCTCACTATACCTCTTGGTCAAATTTTGTACTCCTCTTACTATGCCATAAATCTTGTTGGGTCAGTGAACTCATGATTTCACCATTTACTTTGTAAGAAATTAATTCCAGGAATCACTCGAAGATTTTGACGACTTGTGTTGGTATTTTGGATTTGACATTTGTAAATGTAATGTATTTACATTAGATCTTGTGTGGATCTTTAACTAGTTGGGATGAGCCTTTGGACCTTATGTTGTACTTTGAATCTCAAGTTGTATCATTTTAAAAAAAAAAAAAAATTCCAGCTTGTAATTTTAAGTAATGTTCAAGCGAATGATGGGTTATGAGCATTTGTTATGGTTTTTAGTTAGTTAGTTTTCGCTAAATAATGTTTCAGACCTAGGGGCAAATGCTCTAGGATCCGGGGTGTTACAGTGAGTTTTCCCATTGTATTTAATTATAGTGAATTCGATTGTCACATACACAACTAAAATCATTACAATCTCTATATCTATTATTTAGTTTTGCAATTATATGAGATAAATAAATACTATCATAAAATAAAATAAGTCAGTAATTGGATTTACCCTTGAAGTTAATTTGTATAATCTTTGTTATAAATAATGGTCTCGTGACAATTAAGAGAAATTATAGAAATCTGAGAGTCTAAAAGAGCGCTATACTAGTCCATCAAAGAAGTGCATTAACATTCTGATTCCCACTAAACATGAAAATCCGCAAGCCTGTTCAATAATCCAAAGTGTTGAAGTCACTTGTCGAAAAGACTTTAACTAGAGGTGAAACTTTTAACATAAATTTGAACCTTTTTTTTTCCCCAAGTTTTTCGACCCATCCCAACATATGAAGAAATTTCACACTTAGCATAACTCCAAATTCTATTACATTTTCTCCATCTTTCTCTTTCATATTATTAAGACAAAACCACAACATAAAAATCTCAAAACATTTTTTGCTTCTCAATTCCAGGTTAGTTAACCTTCCATTATTAATATCCACAAAACTTGTTTTCCCCATGAATTAGTTTTTTCTTTTTTTTTTTTTTTTTCAATGAAAGTTAAACAGTTTTTGTTTGTTTTTGGCAGTAAAAATGGAGTTCCAAAGCCAAATCTCGTTAGATAGAAAAATTGGGAAGGAAAAAATTGAAATTAAAGGGATCGAAAACATGGCAAATCGTCATGTCACCTTCTGCAAATGCCATAATGAACTGCTCAAAAAAGCCTATGAATTATATGTTATTTGTGATGTTGAGGTTGCCAATTGTCTTCTCAAGCAGAGGTCGTCTGTGTGAGTATTAAAATAGAATAACTATGATCACTCTTAGAGATGTAGCATTTTGAAGTAATGCACAAAAGATTAGGAACACTCACCATATTTACAGCTACAACACAATCAGAAATTGAATCAAAAACAAATCAGAGAGAACCGAACATAGTATACCTCAGATGATAACAGGTGAATATTTCTCTTTAAATGAATAAACCATATAATATATCCTCAACTGTTTTAACTCCAATACTAATAAGATTTCAAAGCTCAACTCATTACCGGAAGAGATGTAAGAATATCCACAAATGCATTCTCCTTTTATTCCTTAAAAAAGAAAAAAAATGTAACAACAGTGATTTACTTCAATCACAATGCCACACCTACATCCCTCTCTGCTACTACTGTACATCTTTTGCCCTTAGATTCCGTATATTTTTTTTCAAATTTTTAAGAAACCATATATGACCGAAATACAAATAAAATAAAAAATATTACCATCATATATGAGGACGTGCTGTTGAAGACAATGTTGTACAAACTTAACAATGGGGGTGGCTAAAAATTTTCGGACTAAAAATTTGCTGGAACTATGCTATTTTCACTTTTTGGCAGCGTCTTTAGTACTTCCTCCTCCTCCACCATCCACTTTGTCTTAATGTTATTTATGAACTTTGGTGAGGCTTAGGATGCGGAAAGGTCATCTTAACCTTGGAAATTTCCAAGTCGCAATCTTCGCCGACTCACAAATAAGAAGAAGAATTGGGATTTTCTGTTCTTGAATTTGAATTAATTTCAGTGTTTAAGTCGTCGAGAAGAAGATTTTAGTATGTGAATGTTTTGTTGAACCGGGCTTTTTGGTGTTTTAAGTTGTTTAGTCAAAAGTCAGTTATAAAAAGAGAGAGCAAGAACCACCAAATATTAAGTGTAGTCTGAGAGATTTTGAGGAAAAATGTGGGGTGGAGGACACAGGTTCGATCCCTTATCTTTACCGAAATATTTAGGTTTTTTTCCTCTAACTAATAGATTTGTGACTGCAGGCAACCAGTCACAAAATTAGTGATTGCAATTGGACAAATGATGCAATTTAGTGACCCAGTTTGTGACCGGAAAAATAAAAAAGAAAAAGAAAAAGGGGAATTACAGTATAGCAACCCATCAATGACCGTTTTGTAAGCGATCACTAACTTAGTCAGCAAAATTGGTCACTCTTCCATCCCAATTTTTTTTTTTTTTAAATTATAGATAGATCAATCATAGATTTGTTATAAAACCGTCACTAATCTTGCGGTCATTAAAACACATTTTTTTTAAGTGGTGCCGGTAGTCTACCATTGGTTTTTTGACGGTTTTATCCGTTAGTCAAGCCGCATTTTTTTGTAGTGAATTACACATATATAGCTCTTTCCTTCTAAAAAATGAAACCAAAATTGAGCATAGCCAAATTATGGGACAAAAAATAAAATTTTCTCAACAGTTCTTAGAATGCACAAGCTAAGCATATATAATTTTTCCTAACTTGAATGGCCATGAAATTTACTCATGCATTTGACCTTTCGTGAGAGGGCAAATAGAGTTAATGTAAGTTTCTCTTTTAAACTACAGAATGCGATATGACAAAAAGTCAAACATATAATGAAAAGGGCTAAAACAAAACTAGCCCCAACATATGGGACGAAAAATGTGATTTCCCTTGCATAATGACAACTTATTGACAACAAAAACTATCACTATAATTTGTGAGAATATTTGATTATCACTAAATTGTCAGTATACATGTATCATTAATTTTCAATAGTGACAATTGAAACACAGTTTTTGTAATTACTAAGTGTGTTAAAATCATTATTTATTGTGATAAGATAAAGCATATTATATTGTCACTTATTGTATATAATTAGTTACCAATTTCATGTTGCCATTTCATATATTATCACTATTGGTTAATTTTTTTGTAGTGGAAGAAGCAAAATTATTATTTTGGTACGTGTAATTTTATTATGAGTTGATGATCGTGTATTGAGAAAGGGAAAGCATGTTTTGTTGAAAATAGAGTTTGGACCTAACTCAACCGCAAAATCTAACTTGTGAAGTGAGGATTGCCTAAAACCATATAAAGAGGCTACGACTTTTTCGATGTGAGATTCTAACACATCCCCCACATGCCCAAGAAAAAACATTTGGAGTGTGGGATAATATGAAATTGATAGACAAATAACATATGTCCAGGAATGAATATTTGGAGCATGAAACAATAAGAACTCCCATCATCAGGAATGAGTCTAGCTCTAATACCATGTTGAAAATGGAGCTTGAACTTAATTCAACTCCAAAAGTTAGCTTGTGATATGAAGATTGCCTAGGACATAAAGAGGCCATGACTCTTTTTCGATGTTGGATTCTAACATGATTTAAATTGCAATACATGTATCTATGAATGTTGATGTTAGATAATGTTTATAAATGCATATGCAGTCTCCTAAGTCATTTGATTTGAGGGGCTCAGTATGAGAAATCTATAATAATTGAGAACAGAGTTCAACTAGTACAAATTTGTGAGACCAAAAAATATACATACATATATATATAAAGAAGAAAAAAAGAAAAAGAAGCGATGTTCCCTATTACGCTGGAAGCTATTAATGTCCTGAATATATATGTACATTGTTGAATGGTTGATTATGACAATTGTTGAATTGTTTTCCCACAAAGAGTTTTGATTGCTTTTCCCTACTGTTATACCCAAACAAATTAAGTACAATTACAGTGGTAGTAATTTGTTTCTTTCTTTCTTTCTTCTCTTTCTTCTTTTGATGAATATGGTAGTAGTAAAGTTGTAGAAACACTAAAGGAAGAAGAAACAGGAAAATAAAAAATAGTGACAATATATTGAAGGACAACTTAAAATTTGTCTCCAATTATATATACTAATTAGGCGATAAGATATTTTATTTGGACACAATAACGATTTTTATGAACTTAATAGTAACAGAAATTGCGTTGAAATTGTCAATGATGACAGTAAGAACACATGTATAATAATAACTTAGTCACCGTATAAAAATTTTGTAACAAATCATCAAAGTGACATTTAGTTTTATTTTCACTTATTTGTCACTTCAGGACTGCACTATTTGTTGATAATACAACTTAAAACACTATATTATATCACTTGTAAAGCCATACCTTTATAAAACAAAATTATTAATCGTCACTTAAGAATTAAGTGTCATTATTGCAAACGTGAAAATCATTGTCGTTCATTATATATTATTGTCAGTCATGACCTGTTATGATGAGTGACAATTTTATAATACAACATCGAGCTTGAAATAAAACAAATGTAGAAATAGCGAATATTGATTTTTTTCTTTTGTTTTTTCACAAGCAATACAACGTACGTCCTACAAACACATTCCACATGCATAGATAGTAGCTAGGTCTTTATTAGAGTAAGACCTCCTGCATGCATATTTATTTAAAATCCATAGCCATGTATACATGACTTAATTATTTCAAATATATTACATATATATATATATATATGAAGATACACGGCATGGTATTCTTCTATGACTTTAATTAGTTCTTGGTTTCTTCTTTGCCTTGAGCATTAGTTGTTTCCATATTGTTGAAGGGTAGTTTGGCTCCAGCAGCATGGTGGCAACATCTACAGCAACCACATTTGCAACCTCCACCAGAGCCTTGGAGTTTAGCATAGCAACACCCACAGCAGTGACATTTGTATCCGCAACCTCCTCCTCCTCCATAACCTTCGGTGCCCTTCTTCGCGGCTTCTGATGCTACGCCCTGATCAACTTCATTTTCTGCGTATGTACATGCATAGTTAAAATATGGTCATTCATGTGAATGAATCTTTATGGCTAAATTAAATTACAGTTTGGATACTACATTTTGATTTTTCAATTTTATTCTTCACAACTACAACCATTCTACTATTTTAACTATATACACGACTCCGCTATCTTTGCATTACAAAAATATTGAATATTTGCAATCAAAAAATTAATAATCGTAGTGAAAATAATAGTTAGTAACTCAAAATTAAGAGTTGTGGTTGGTATAATATGCAATGATCCAAAAGGTTGAGATGAAAATATCATTTACCATGGGTACATTAAGGTGAAAACACCCACCACGACTATATGTCATAGTAGATTTTTCATTATCCTCACAGAAATTAACTACGCATCATTGTCATGGTAAAGCCATAACAAATGACTTTCCACCACAACTATTTCCTATTAACCTTAATTTTTAATCGTGATAATCACTCAAATTTAAGTGTTGACTACAACTACTTCTAATATAATATATATTGTTTTTTCATTAATATTTTTGAGTTACCATATATTTTTATTTAATTTTGATATTTCATATTTCATATTTCATTTTTTTGAAAGAAATCAACAAAATATAATTAAATAATATTGATTAAATAACTTCTTGTATATGTGTGAACCATGTGTGTACAGTTGTTGTGTTTGTGTGTGTGTGTGTGTGTGTGTGTGTGTAGGTACATTAGTATGCTCGTAGTTTTTGACAAATAGCATGATACATACCTTTTGTTGCTTCTTGGTTAGCCAATTCCCTAGCGAAAGCTGAACAAACAAGAAATAGTACGGCAAGGAAAATTATAGAAACTTTAGACTTCATTTTTTTCAACTTGAAAATTGAAGGGCTTAAATATACAAAAGAGTTTAGTGATCACAAGAGATCGATACAACAAAGTTTCTCATATGACATCTATTTATAGGTGTGCGGAATTGTTACACGACACCAAGAGGTTGGCTTGTTGCGCCGATACACCGAGCTTTAGAGATAAATATTGAATCTTGTCTTGAACTTTTCTGTGGATTCAAAGTCTTATCATCTTCACTATGATTCAACTTAAAAGAATGATTACCTCAACAGTATTCCATGCGGTGTGGCCTAACTACAAGAAACACTTCGTATGATTCAATAAGTGACAATAACATGCCGCTTGCAGACTATAATTTTACCCCACCTAAATACAAGAAACACTTCATATGATTCGATAAATGACAATAACATGCCGCTTGCAGACTATAATTTTACCCCACTAAAAGTATTGAAAATTGATTGAAGTATTACAAGCTTAGACTCCATGTTAATATAATAACATGAGTGTTACTGTATTTTCTCAAATCACACAAAGTGTTGAGATAATACTTGTCTGGAAAAAAGAAAAACAAAAGAAGTTGTAAATTTATGTGAGTTCCTTGAAAAACTTTAAGCTTCGGATTAGGTGAAGTGTTTGGCGAGGTGGAGGTCTCGTAAACTAAAAGTTATAAGTTTGATTCCAAGCTATGGTGTGTTGGCTTTCTTCTACTGTCTGATGGCCTCGATTCTACTGTATAGTAGTTTGGAGGGTTTTTCTTGTATTTATTAATATATTTGATCTTTGAATAAATTGATATAGTTGTATTGATATATGAATAATGTATTGGTTGAACATAATTTTTCTCTAAAAAAATTAATTTAAAATTTCCAATATTAAAGTGGACCTGGACATAAATCTACCATATATATTCATGAATGTACAGCTTGATAAAAAATGATTTCGAAAAAAAATTCAAATAACAGGTCAAATCAATTTATTTTAATGAATTAAAAATGCGGAACTACTATGAGATTTCATTATCCGGAAAGTTCATAAAACTTAGGTGCGGAACGCATCCGGAAAGTTCATAAGAGAATAATCACCTCCACAGTCCTGCGGTCTGGCCAAACTATAAGAAACTCATAGTATATGGTAAGTAACGGCAATGCCACCTACAAATTACAATTACATATCCCTAGATTGATTGAAATATTACAAGCTTAAATTCTATGTTAATCTAATTATAGGGAATGTTATTGTACTTTCACAAATCATATGGAGTTTTGAGATTAATAATTATCCCAAAAAAGGGAAAAAAAATGGAAAAAGGCGGCAATTTATGTGAGTACCTCGAAAGACTTTAGCTTGGTATTAGATGAATTATTTGGTAAGAAAAATGTCTCACAACCTAGAGGTTATAAATTCGATTCCTACCAATGGTGTTATAATAGCTTTGATTTTATTATATAGTAGCTTGGAGGATTTCTTTTTTGTGCTTATTAATGTATTTGATCTTTGAATCCATTCAAAGATAATTATATAGATGTATTGATAATGTATTGATTAAATGTAATTATTTCAAAAAGAAAAAAAAAAGAAAAAAGAAAGAAAGAAAGAAAGAAAGAAAAAGGAGTTAATTGATTCCAATATTAAAGTGGACCTGGATTTAAATCTACCACATGTGCAGCCTGATAAAAATAAAAATTTCAAATAATAAGTAAAATCAACTTAATTTCATTAAGTAAAATTGCGCAACTCCTATGAAATTTCAATATCCGGAAAGTTAATTCATAAGACATAGGGGCGACAACATGATAACTCAACGCAAGTTGACACAAAAAAAATTTGATTGGGTCTACTCATTTTGTGTCTGGATCCAATAAGATATACATGAAAAATGGATTGGATTAGGTTTTGGGTTACAAGGATAATTCGAAATTTGACTTCAAGTGACACGACAACCTAAACCCACCCGAATTGACCTGAATAAAATTATTATTATTATTATTTTAAAATCTGTTAGTGTAATTGAACTTTGAATTTCTTAAAAAGTGTAATTTTCTATAAAATAAGTAAAGTTCATTAAATTTTCAAAATTTAAGTAATTTAGTTTTCTGCCCATTTTTAAATTCCAAGTTTGGATTACGATGGTCGAAGTTAGGGATGTATATGGTTTAAAAATAATTATTTTGAAAGTCAGGTTGACTCCTACTTAACTCGGTTCTCATCAAGTTGGATTAAAAATTGAGCACTGTCAAATTAACATGGAGCTGAATTGGATTGAGATGAAAAAATTTATATTATATCCACACCTTTAACTCAATACGAATCCACCGAATACATGAGAATACATTGAAGCTATGCCAGCGGCAGAGTGGAAGTCAAATTGAATTTGGGTTTTGTTGGTAGTGGGAAGAAAAGTTTGATTCAAATTCATCACTAGATGTATGGATTAACTCAAAACTGTTTTGGGACGCTCAATTCTGCAATACCGAGGTACATTTGTGCCATCTGTCTAATTCGATCTTTATTTTATATATATATATATACATATATATTTTGTGTAGTGGGATTCTTTTTATTTTTGTTCTTTTCGTCTTTTTCAGTTCACAAAGTTTATTTTCTCTGTGTTATGTATTTTCGGGAAACTGAAAACTATATGCAGGTATTGTGCTTTTATTCACCTTAATACATAGAAATATCCTGTGGAGCATAACGAAGCTTTGTTTAAATTGATGTAATTTTTAAAATATACACTGCCACGAAAGAAAAAAAAAAGAAAAAAAAAAAAGAAGCAAAAGTGATTAAAAAAATTGAATGACAATGTGAAAATTATTGCTAATTCTGTATAAATAGTGACAAAAAATTATATTTTGTTACAAAGATTTTAACAAATTTGATGTGACAATAATGAATTTATATTGTCACTATATATTGACAATTAGTGGCAGATGTGTGATGACTACCTAAAAATCTTGTCACTAAATTATAGTGACAATTTTTATTATCACTAAATTGGTACTGTATATGTGTTATTAATTGTCTACAGAGACAATTTAGAACACAACCTTTTATCACTAATGAGCTCTATAGTGATGATACAAAAAATATTGTCACTTATAAACTCATATAATTAGTGACAAAATAAAATTTATTGTCACTTAATACCAATTATTAGTGACAATTTTTGTATGATCCCTTATTCTTTTGTCACTTATAGTAGATATTTTTGTAGTAATATAAAATATATCTCACGGAACTTTAAGAAAAGAGAGTTAGAAAATATACACTACAAAATAATTGAATTTTGGCAATCAAAAAATTAATAATCATTGTAGAAGCAGTAGTCAATAATATAAAATTGATAGCTTCAATGGAAGCGGTAGCTAATAATCCAAAAACTCGAGATGAAAACATCATATGTTATGGCCTATATTAAGGTGAAAATATCCACCACGACTATATATCATATTGTATTGCCCTAACTGAAACTACGCATTATTGCAGTGATAAAGTTGTAGTAAATGACTTTCTATCACCACTATTTTCTATTAATATCAGTTTTTAATCATGGTAATTATTCAAATTTTTTATAGTGAAATATACCAAAGTATCGAGGCTCGCTTTTCTTCTCTGTCAATAAGAGACAACTTGTGTTTAATTTAGTAAACCTTCTCAAAACTTCATCTTCTCATAGTAGAAGCATGAGAAGGGTTTGGAGTATTTGATTGTCATATTTACTTCGATTAGACATACTCTGGACTTGATGAAGAGAATTAATTAGAAAACTAATTAATTAAAATGTTAAATCCTTCTACTAGGACATGGTCATTTATATGACGTCCCTTGATTAATCCTTAGTTTCTCCAAATTATGTCAATCGATTTGCTTTGTTAACCATGATGGATCTTTGAACACCACACAACAGGTCTCGATGGCTTGATGGACGTGCCTAAATTTAGGCAAGGTCCCTAACTTAAATTAATCCTATTTCTAAGCCCATTAATTGCATATCATATTAGGTTATCTAACCAATTAATTGCCTCTAAGTCTCAGCACAGTTGATTAAACTGAGTTATCCTAGGTCTATTTATTAAAATTCAAGTTTAAATTAATTACCACTTGATCCATTCTCAAAATCATTCTCAAAATGAGAGTCACATCTTCAAAAAAAGACTTTAAGGAAATGCTCTAGGAGCATCCTAACCCAACAAATAATTGCACAAAGAAATTACAAAACTAAGAAGCAAATAAATACACATGTTAATTGAATGGGAAACCCCCTCTAGCTTTTTATGAGGCTTTGACGTCATTTGCAAGTCAGATTGAATCTCCTGTCTCAAAATAATATTTTATCTCTTATTTCATGCCTTTAAATACATGCAATCACTAAAAAAAAAAATTGAGTAATTACCACGGCTAAAAACTGATATTAATAGGAAAAAGTGGTGAAAAGTCATTTGATATCGCTTCATCACGGCAATGATTCGTGATTTCTGTGAGGATAACGAAAAATCCACTACGGCAATATACCCTAAAAGATGTTTTTCATCTCAGTATAACCATAGTGCATGGCATTTCCATCACGATTATTTGAATTATTATTGGCTATCACATCCACCATGACTGTTAACTTTGGATTATTGCCTGCTGCATCCACTACGGTCGTTAATCTTTTAGTTGTAAAAGGTCAATAATTTTGTAGTAGATATTGCATATTGCATTGATGACTAAATATTTTTATAAGAAAATATTTACTACAGGTAACATGTATTTAAAGCAGAGAGTATGAGATGAAATATTATTTTGGAACATGGGATCCAATCCATCCCGAAGCCACAATTGTGTGTCCTTCTGCAAACAGCATCACTACCTCCTAGGTGAATTATGTGTGAGCTTCAAAATTGGTACCTAAACTAGGGAAGAATGCTATAGAGCTTAAAATTAAAACTAAGATTTGTCTTCATGTTCTTCGTGATACTTGTGATGCTCAACAATACCCATCATTTTGCCCCCTAATTATTTATATTTGTAGAACTTTGCTTTAAGGCGTGAAATTGGAGTGGAAGACAAATTCCAAAATAGACTAGATAAGCAATATTTTGGGGAGTGGCATCGCAGCGCTACGACCTTAGGTTACATGCCAGATATTGTTTTCATCATTTTTTAGGGTTTGAGTGACAAGATCATGCTTTGGGCTTGCTTTTTAGCTCTTCTTTGGCTCCTACGAAATTACCATAAAAATACAAAAATACAAAAACACAAATAAATCAAACAAAAATATACAAATAATATAATAACAATAAGCAAATGCCCTATGAACATAAGCAAGCTCAATTTCATATGAAAGTAAATATGAATCTTGTTCTAAAAATTATCTACTTAATACGAATCCTACATATCATATCAGTGATTGGTGAATGGATTTCGAAGCTAATATATTTTCTTGCTTTGATAAATTTAAGTTTAAATCTTACAAGAATTTGGATGGAGGAAATGTAACTTTTTATTGAATAATATTGTGGCACATCTATATCTTAGAAATCGAAGATATTGAATTAATTGGCTCTAAGTGATGTGTGACGTGTTATCCTTGATTTTCAAATGAATAGCATTTAGTTAACTGCTCGTCATCAATACAACAAGACTATAGATTAGTGATAAAATCAAAATGTTGTGATAATCAGGAAAGACACTTTGATGTGAAAACAATATGTTTGTGAAGGTGAAAGTCATAAAAATTCTACTTTGGTATAAAGATTGGGATGTATGAGCAAAAGAAAAACTATGGATTGGACCTTGCTTCTAAAATTTCGTGTTACTATTGAGAATAAGCTAAGTTCCAAATCGAGAGAGAGAGAGAGAGAGAGAGAGAGAGAGAGAGAGTAAAATTAAGGTGTATAATGGTGGAGAGTACACCCTAGGTGAATTTGAGACATTATGTGAAAATTTATTAGATAATCCACGATCCACCTCAATATTCAAAAGTTGATACTAAGAGGAAAAATAAAATTTTGAAGGATATGATTAACTCAATGTTATTAAGTTTTAAGCATCCAAGAACTTTTTGGGAGGCAATATTGTCTTTTCGTTTCATGCTTAATCGAGTAACTACAAATTAAGACAAATCGCAGGAAACCTTTCGAATTATGGACACATAGGCCTCCGATGCCTGATATTCTAAAAGAGCAGTATATGAGGAAGAAAATAGGACTTACAGGGCTAAATGCTATTTTAATTTCTTATTTGCATAATAATACTGCTTTTGATGTTAAATTATAATATTAGAATAATTTTTAGTGATACAATTGAAGTTAGAGATGTCACTGACTTTTAAAATAAATTTCTTACTAAGAATACTTGGGTTATAGTTCCCAAATAAAAGTTCAAATAGCGAAAAATTGGAAGTTGCAACTAGTTCATCATTTGTGACTTGAATTTATGATTTCGTTGTACTTATATTTGCTTCGATAAATATTTTGTAATTTGTACTCAATAAAGACTTCCCATACTCATTGTGCCATAAGTAATTAGTCATGAGGCTTCCTTAGTTATCAAACTAATATGATCATGCCTACAACTTGTAAAGACTCAAAGAAACTAACTTTCCAAGTAATCTAATATTTTATGTTCTCTTCTAATTATTTTTCTCCACTTACATTATTTTTCTCTTGTGAATTAATTTTCTTCAAATTAATTTTCATGAAAGTGTTACTCTTAAGTAAATATATTATAATAATTAAGAAAAATATAATATTGCTATATCACCTACGAATATCTGAAAAAGTTTTAATATGAAGTATTTAAGCACACGTATCCGACGTGTGCAATTACTAACACATAAAAATTGCAGAATGACTAGATATAATGAATCTATGTTCAAATGACAACACTATAATTATCTCTACCATCCCTGAGATTTACCATAATTACTAAAACACCCTTTTATATTTGAATAATTACCATTACACCCATAGTGTACAGTGCAGTTAATACATAATTACAATTTTACACCCTAAATGTGTACATAATTAAAATTGCACCCCCTAAGCTGACGCAGGAAATTACAATAATATACATTTATCCAGAGGGTGTAATTGTAATGTTTATGGTTTTCAGACAATTTTACACCCTAAATGTGTACATAATTAAAATTGCACCCCGTAAGCTGACGAAGAAAATTACAATAATATACATTTATCCAGAGGGTGTAATTGTAATGTTTATGGTTTTCAGAAGGTATAATGATAACTATTTAAATCTCAATGGATACAATAATAATTATTCAAACATCAGGGAGTGTTTTAGTAATTATAATAAACTTTAAGTAGTGTTGAGGTTATTGTTCCCTTCTATATACACTATAAATATATCTAACGGGAGTAAGTAAGCGAAATACCTATCCTTCACATTTAACCAGTTCAGAGTAAGAGGGTGTTTGGCTAAACTTATTTCAAACATCTTATAAATTTCTACATCACATAAGATGTTTTTGAAATTTAAAAAAATAAAAATAAAAATAATAAAAAAAAATAATCTTATAACATGTTAGATCTTATTTTAAAAATAAGTAAATCTTAATTTAAAAATAAGTTGTTAAAGTGTTTCGATAGAATAAGACTTTTTAGCGTATAAAATGTTAATAATGGCAATTTTGTAATTAAAATACTTAAAATTGAATATGCATGTGAAGATCTTCAAAATAAGTTAGAATCTCCTTACTTTTCTAAAAAAAACTTATAAGTTCCACACATCTTATTTTAAAAGTTACTAAAATCTTTTTTGAAAAATTTTACCAAATACTTTGTAACATCTTATAAGCTCATAAATATCTTATAAGATATTTTGAAGAGCTTATAAGTTCACCCAAACGCCCTCTAAGGCATTTACATGGGCCGCGGATCAATGATCGTGATGCTGAAAACGAAGCTAAGCAGCTCTGCTCCATTCACAATTTCATCCACTGCTACTACAAAAGTGAAAAGCGAGTGATCTATTGTCAAAGTAAGGATCGAATAGGGCAAATTTTATATATCTACAGATTCTTTTTATTTTCTATTTTTCAGAGAAAAAGGAATTGATTTCATTCAACTTACCAAGACAGAACGGCTAGTACAGACATTATGACAACAAATTCAAACTGCACCGAATGCTATAAATAATGGCCCAGAGGGCTTTTATGAGAATTTGGCTATTAACGAGTTGCTGAAATACAAATTGGCTCCAAGGATTTACAACATGTGACTTACCCACAACTCAAACGCCAAGCAAAAAAATGTTTGAGCTGCTCTCTTTCTCTACCTCCTTCCCCTTTGGGGCGAACACGATGACGGGCGGGTTAGCAAAATGTGCTGTTGATTTTATCTACTTCTAGAACTATTGAAGTGCCTAATTATCTATTCTTTTAGCAGTTTTATTATACACAGGAAAGTACCTGATCCTCAATATGTTGCCTTGAAGCTTCGCAAGTTCTTGTCGATGTTCTAGCGCTGTATGCATCCTCATCTGAGAACCCACATTTAATTTATCAAGGCCTCGGGCAAACGCAGTAGTTTATGCACCAAGATGACGACCACTGAAAGTTACGTGCAAGGACATGGCTGCGTGGTCAAAGAGATGCCAGAGTCCAACAACAGCTATCATGGCCGGTACCAGCTAGACCCAAATATATAGCCAGATATCTCCTCTGCACTAGAGTCCTTGGTGCTATCCGTACTATATGAACCAGCATCCGATGCACTGAAAATTGATGAACTGTCACTCGATGAATCCAAAATATGATTTCTATGCTTTGAGTGAAGTCCCCAACGCTCAGGATCCACCATGTGGTTGTCAATAAAATCACTGGGAGTCATCCAATCAGTGTGTTTATCAGGCCCCTGATGTGATAACGTGGAATCAGTATTCCGACCAGAAGAGCTCAGCTTCGTCTTCGAATTTTTCTTCTTAGTATTGTTAATGGAAGAAATGGCTTCCATATTTCTCTTGGTTTTGCCATCAGAATACACACTGCTGTTCCAAACAAAAGCTGTGCTCCGCGGAGTATGCCTATAAGGATAAGCACTTCCAGTTCAATCTAATTCTAACCAAACAGATGTTTCTAGAAGTAATTACTGAAATAAAATTACCTTGCATAGAAGAGAATGTATGCTTCTGCAGATAAAACTGTCGCGAGGTCTACACGGCTTACCTACATGAGAAAAGACGTGTTCAGTTATCTTGCAATAAGAATAAATAAAACAATTCGAGTCCCTATTAATCCGAGTGGCTGGAGATGTGAGAATATATATCTCAATTCCAATACAATATCAATTACAGTTACCCTGACAGACCAGCATCTACTCTACCGAGTCAGCCAGGTAAGCCTTCTCATTCAAGGTTAGGTACATGAACTCATTATAACACTGTTCCATAAATCCCCAGGGGAGAGCAAAGAAAACAAGGACAACGATAAAGGATAAGGAACACAAATAGGGGAAAAAAATAAACTAATCAGAATCATCACCACTCCAACACCATCATTCATTCCCCATTTTCCACAGTTTAGTTCCCACAGCTGTCCATGATCTTACCATAACTGACATAGGAGCAGCACTATTACCATTGTATCTCACCTACATGACGCCTTGGTATGGCAGCTCATAATGCCACCAAGCACGCTTTTTCCGAAATATGCATATGCTTAATTCTGTGCAAAACAAATGAATTCCTAAAACTGCATGCTTGCCAGATACACTGATCACTTCAAATTCACCAATAAAGAGAAACCATAGAAGCAGCAATTCATTCTTACTAACATCCATACTGCAGACCAGACAAACCAGTCTGCAAATATTGAGAAGCATAATACCATAACCAAAAATCAGAGTAAATTCCGGCGATGATTCATTTCTAATGGCACAAAAAATAGGTCTAAGGGGAGAAGGGAGAATAAGAAAGGAAATGGAGGTAGTAATGAATTGAAAAGATGAGAGATGAGGGTAAAGATAACAGAGAGGAGTAGCGAGGTAGGCAACCCAGTGGCTATGATAGTCTATGAAGTGTAAAGTAGGGACATATTTTCTTCTGCTTCCAATCTCATCGCTTTCAAACAAGCAAATTAAGAAGCAGGTATAATCAGTTTAGCATTATTATCAATTGTTAGGATAAGATGAAGCGTGATTCGGGTAGCCACTTGTTCTGTTTCCTCCAACAATGTGTACCATTTGAGAAAAAGTCAAACTCTAATTTATGTAAAAAGATTATGAAAACCATATATACTCTGGGAGAATATAAATAACTTAAAAGAAAAGGCACTTAAGATATCTGCATGACAGTGTGGCAACATACCCTGCTGTCATCAATTCTATACCAATCTCCCCTGAAATCTTTCACATAACTAACGTAGTGACCACTGTAAGCAGCATTCATTTGACCCAAGTGAACCACCACTGCGTAGAGATGGTATATAGGGTATTTGTCATTCATCCCACTCATGTAAGGGGAAAGGTTCAGAACCTCAGGAAACTGAACTAGCTTATTCAGTTTTTCCAAGTTTCCTGACTGCCAACAGAAAGCACACAATAAGATTTAGAAATCATGAATATACTAATTAAATTTGCAGATAAATAAAGATGAATTACCCGAAATCGCTTCAGAACTATAGTTAGAATGTTCGGAGCCACAAGCACAGTCAATTTCTTCTTAGCTTTCTCATAAGACTTGCATCTGCCAAGAAAACATATCAGGAGCTGGAAGAAGAAGAACAAAGAAAGAAAGAAATAAAAAAGTAAAAAATAAATAAAAAGATACTAACAAAGAAATGGATCCATCTACTTTTGTGTATTTGTATTTTCATACTCATTGATAGCTAAAGTTCTCGATCCTCAGACGATATTTCACTTTTAATTTCCTTAATTTCTCTTCAAACTCAAAATTTAAGACAGGTAAACAAGGAAGATATAATGTTTTCACGTTTTCAATAAAGATCTGCTTCCCTAAGCAATGTCAACCAGAAAGGTGAAACAAATACAGTTAAGTGTTTTCAATGGGGTCACTTTTTGGGACAGTAGCAACTGACACACGTAGTCCTGCAAGCATAAATTTATGTGAGCATTAAAAATATATATTTTAATTTAATTACACGTGATTTCTTAACACATAAATCAATAATAAATGACAATTTTCCTCAGGATAATTCAATCCAAAAAAGCATAGTAATACACATTAATGTATTTGATTCAATTATATCATGTAATTAATATATAAATTTCATGACCATAAAGAAAAAACAAACTTCTCTAATCTGCAACTGAAGATCAGTCAGTTCACTAGAATCTAATTACATTTTCCATTTTTTTTTTAATTTAAAAGAAAAGATACCAAGAGAGAAAAACACGGCTCAAAATAGTTTTTTTTTTTCAATTTGATTTCAAATTAATATGACATAAAGACAGTTATTTCAAATTTTATTTTTAGATTAGAGAGAAGAGAGAGTGTGTTTTTGCACAACATGTGTTTTCATTTGACTGGATTGTGGTAGCATTTATCTGTTTTTTAAGGATGGTTATTTATAATTCTAGATTAAAGAGAATAGAGAGAGAGAGAGAGAGAGAGAGAAAGAGAGAGTTTTTGCAGATAGTGGGTTTTGATTTGCCTTAATTTTGGGATAAACATGAGGGCAAACCTGGAATTTTTTAAATTTGGTATTAGAAATTCCATTTTAGGCTTTCTTTTTATATAGCATAGATACGGAAAGGCAAAAATGAACCAGAACAAAAGGATATATGGCATACTTCTTTATAATAGATCCTAAAAGACATTTCACAAAATTAGTGTAAATGCAACTGTATAAAAAATCGCATCTACATAACATAATGAAAACTCATAAGACAATAGATGATGATCACGAAGATGATCCTGCTGATTTTGTGAGGTCAGCAGATACCTTAGAAACACAGGTGCATATTAAAATTAATCAAAAGTTGCAAGAACCCTAAGGAAACTGTTAGCTCCTAGTCTGACAAAAGAAATAGACAGACCTGCTGCACTTATACTTATCATCCCCACCAAGCATTTCGGATGTTGTGAATTGAGCAAGAGCCTCTTCAAGAGTATATATATTGCCATCAATCTCCACTGTAAGATCCATCATTCGGTCGCATCGCTCAGATCTCCCTAGACACTTCATGCACTTGATCTGACAAGTCAGTTCAACAGTAGTTAGCAAAAACCTTCCGTACATACACTGTTACTATAAACCAGATTAACTTGTAAACAAACTAACAAGAGTACATCAGGATTCTAGAGATGTCAGCATGAAGGCAGACCTTAGATCGAAGATAACCACCAAAAGTCAGACCCATAAGGGTTGAATCTTCAGCTAATGAACCAGAAATACCAGCTTCCTCAAGGCATATCGTTTGCATTTTGTCTACCACATTTCTGATATAAAATAAACATGATCGTTCTCAGCTTCTTCATACAAATTTTTCAAACCAAAACCAGAAGTTCCACGATACTAACCTCAAAAACTCATGTGCATCTTCTTCTCGTCCAATCGGCTGTATTTGAGACAGTAGTCCAATTGGAGATAAAGGAGAGAGCATCTCTTGTCCCTTCCGAATCAGACGTTCAAACTTGCAAATAAAGCACCAATCCCTCTTCCGACCTGAATCATTGTGAAAGGCGAAAGCAGATATAAAAAACAAGACTACAAAGTATCTTCACAGTTAACATCTAGGTGTGAATCACAAAGAGGTACTTGCATGTTCTTGAGTGCAACCCTTGAAGAAGATAAGGACCAATTGGCCGAGTAAAAATCAGACACTGGAGCACAGCATTTGCATAACAGCTGCAAGAAGAATAAAATAAGTTGCATTATAGGCAATTTCTTCCTGAAAAAGAAAGCAGACAGTGACAAATCAAAAAAAAGATAACCAGTATGTAGAAACATGTAGACTTAAACAGAAAAAGCACATCTTCACAACACAAAAGACCAACAACTAAAAGCATGTAGTGAGGCAGTTTGCATCCATTTCTACCCAATATTCTTGTCCTATAATTTTCCTGCAGATTTGTACTTTTATCAAAGTGTGTTTTCTAGCAAACACTTCATCTGATATCACCCCAAAAAACATCACAAGGTTGCTGGAATTCATACCAACTCTTTAGTATAGAAGAAACTAATGCATGTATTAAATATAGAACTCATCGCTACAGGCCAACCTTTGACAGGAGTACAGGTTCTGTCTTCAAGAAGGCAAACAGAAAAGTTCTTTCCCTTGAGATGGAGGAATAAAAAGAGAATTGTGGCCAGTAAATTACACAAGTTTAAGGCTATGAAACCATAGTCCTACTGGAAAGAAACAAAGAATATAACACGCAGCCCAAACACCCAGTTTTTCAAGGATCACATATTCATGTGTTCACTAGAGACACACGTAGCATATGTGATATAACAAATTCACATACACATATCCCAAGATGGACAGCATAAACAAGCAGAGTGCTGACACACAGAAGAGATTTCTATCACATTAAAACCTACATACATCACCCACCTATTTCCGCAATTGAGAAGCCCAAATGGATGGAGTTCCACATCATCACAAGAATACAATTGCATGAAAAGCTTCAGGGGAAATATGACCTGTTAACAGGAAAAAAAGATCCTTGAACAGCATGACAAAGAATCGATAGTGAATATAACACTGGAATGCTAAAACCTAAAGATGCAACACAGAAAAAAATTAGTTGAAAAGCAACCTTATGATTAAAATTTCCACCAGAGTCCTTCACCAGATCCGACGTGTAGGACTTTGCCTGCTTTGGTGCTCTAAAATGTTGTACAAATTTCCGCACTGATGTTTTCAAACCTTTGGATTGTGATAAATTTCGAACTCCTTCAATCTCTGCAGAAATAGCATGGGGAGTATCAGTTGGTGCAGGCAGCTTAGGACCGTTGTCTAAACTCCTAAATGTTGTCACTGATCCTTTTTCCTTGCTTTTGCAAAGTTGTGGTTCATGTTTCCCGTATTCATCTGATGGCGACATCTTCAAAGATTTTGAGCATTCTGAACTCAGTTCTACATTTGGCATTTGATGATTGCTTGAAGCCTTAAAAGATATAGAATCTGCTACTTTACTAGTAGACATCTGTGCTTGATTTTTCCAATCTTCAGCTAAAGATGTCCTCACAGAGCTAGAGGATTGCGAACTCCTTAGCTCGGTTGCAACCGGTGCAAACTCCTCCAATACAGCAACTCCATCTCCTTTTCTTTTATCTTTGAAGCTAGTTAACTTGATGGTTTCATCAGTTTTAGTAGCTACTATCTTTTCAATCCCATTACCACCGGGTGGGTGATTTACAGAATAAACAGGAAATGATGGGCTTGATACGTCGACATCATCAGAGTCAGAGAGCATCTGTGACATATGAGAATCAATATCAACAGAAGGTGCTTTACCTGGACTGATAGGAGTTCCTGACTCACCAACCTCAGTTGTAGAAGCATCAAATGATGTTTCACTTTGTTCAGTAGAAGACAAGAAGGAAGACATTGAACTACTTGAAGATGCAGAATCATCAAGCTCTCTTTTGGGATTAGAACAAATTTTAGCTTCATCATTAAACTGCATTGCAGACTGATTTTCTGGAGTTCTTTCCACAACACATTCAGTTTCCTTGCTACCGTGCAATGCAATTGCTGGCCGACAGTCATCCTTATGACCTTGTCTCCAATGAATTATTTGGCATTTACCAGAACTAGAAAACAACAAAATAAAAATGTAAATCTTGAGGGGGCAAGAAGAACTATTAAAGTCAAAGTAACAATAATTTTCTCTATAAAAAATTCCATGGCTTAGATTAAGCAACAAAATCTTGTGCATATGTCACATTAGTTAGTACTCTTCGACAGAACTACTGTTGAATATAGAAAATAAGCCACTCAATTCCTACATGAATTATGCACTAGAAAATGGCAGATTCTATGTAAATGATACAATAGGATATGGAATTCCAATTCATACCACACTTCCAAACGGCTCTCAACCAGACAAAGTTCGTATTAAAATTGTGTGCTGTTTTTTTTTTTTTTTATTCATCAAAATAAAAAAAGCAGCACACAATTTTAATATCATAACCCCTGGCGTTTAACACATGCATATTCAATTATGAGACTCTTCATGAAAGCTGAACAAATGGAAGAGACAGTAAAAGCAGCTTCAAGCAAGGTTTCTCTTTTCTGCTTTTTGGTGCAACCAAGTAACATCATTCATAGGGCATTCTTATACTCAGAAGTTCACCTGAGTGTCTAACGTCTGCAACTTTTTGTATATCATTTTATATATATCTTTTCATATGGTCTTTATTTTACAGCATCTTGCTCTTTACCAGCATAGGTCATCGTTCTCAAAAGTGCCAACACACAGTGGCAACGCCACATTTATGTCAGTGGGTAACTATAGCGTGTGTATATATATATATATAAATAATATTCAAATTTTAGATTATAAAGTATATATGTTTGGGACCTCACTATCAAATTGGTAGCAAATTACTAAATAAAAATCTATGACTCTAGAATATGAGAAGTTTGGAATGTAAAGGGTCAACCGACATTAGAATTTGAAATTTGATGGAGCCTTCAATTCAGCTATTTTCATTTTCTTTGATCAACATTTGAATGTCAAACCAAATCATTAGCTTTATATTCCTCATATTTCTCTTTCAAGTGTTGTTTTTCACTCCCATGACATGCTTGTTAGACTTCGACCAATTTGTCAAACTCAAGGCCATTTTGGTGAGCTTTTATGTTATATTAATCTAATAATATTCTAGTGATTTCTTTTGTTAATCTTTTTGTAGTTTTTTGTATTATTAAATACGTAAATGTTTTCAAGTTTTAGCACAATATATATCTTGATATGCTAATTCACCATACTTTTTTTTGGTCGAGAAGTTTTTTTAATAACTTACATCATTTAAACTATATAATTTCCTATGGAGTTTTATTAACTATATCACTTGGGAGTAAAAATATTTGGATTGGTATAAAAAATTATGTTAGTAGTACTTTTTAAAAAAAAATTTACATCTATTTGTTTAGTTCACCGGTTCGAACTTTTGAAAGGACCCACTGAATCAAGATCTTGGAGTCGCCACTGCCAATACATATAGAGAATGATACACCAGCCCAGACCAGTACATAAATACAACACATAATTTCAAAAGAGTAATGGATATACCTCAAAATACTGGTCCGCGTGGAATCAAAGCCATGAACATTTAATTTCACCACCAAATCATAATTTCACCACCAAATCATAGGCCAAAGTTTTGTAACATGTGATACCTTAAAGCCGCCAGTCTAATTATCTTAACATGGCGGCAGTCAGATGCACAAGCAATTACATGCTCAGAGTACATCGGAAAGCTTAATCGAAACTGACCTTGTAAAGAGTGAGCCATTTAATTTGTGTTATGAGTATTTGAATGGATTCAACATGATAATGTTACATAACAATAGTATCTTGTTTCACTTCTATGGGGTTTATCCATTTGCTGGGAAATTGGGAAGAGAAAAAGTAAAAAGAAAAAGGAAAATTCTGCAGAAAATGATCAATTCTTGAATGTTCTATTTAACATGTCCTGTTTTGAGTTTCTGAAGGTATTTCAAATCTTGGTATGAATCAAGAATTTCAAATAAGTTGACTTAGTAGAATCTCTATCGGCAATAAGATCCAAAACAAAATCTCTGACCTATGTTGTATTATGGTTCTTCAATCGCTCTCAAGGTTTGATTTAGCCATGCAAATTTGTGATATCAAGATTCAATAGTACTGTTAACAAATCTTTTAGTTTTTATAAGAACAATTATTAGAACTAATATCCTTTTCCTTCATGTGTGAGGGAGTAGTATATATTTGTGCTGTTATAGATATCAGGAGCTTTTCAATTTAAAGGGAGCAGTACCCTTATATATCAAACTATTACGAGAAATAAGACAATATTAACTCGAAATAAGGAGAATCTTTCCTGCATAGAATCCATTTTTTGTTAGCTACTACATGTAAAGGCCATATAACAGTCTAAGAAATGTCTATCTCTTCTATAGGTTTCAACCAGGTTTAGGATAAATTGAACGTTTGCTCTGGAAAACAGGTACCAAGTTTACTCAATCTGAGAGACAGCTGAGCCTTTGATCTTATCCTGCAATATTTTCGTATGGTGGAGCAAGCAACGATATGAGAGCAAGATGTTCATAAATTCCTTTTTCCAATTTGAGATTACTTTCTTCATTTCTGCTTGTACTCAAATTTTTCCAAACTAAAAATACCAATTTAATGGACTTGCAATGTGCAGAAACCCCTCATTACTCAATGTGAGGTGTGGAAACCTCCCATTACTCAATTTTTTTCTGCAGTAACAACAACAGTTCAAGACAACACCTTGTAAAAGTCAACAGTTCTATCTCCCATCAGCCTATCTATAAACCAACCACCACAAAATCAAAAGACTCAAAGCCTAATGGACCGCAATGATATTCTACAATGAAGAACCCTCTTCACCCAAAGTACATGGTATATCAGTAATAGATGATTGGTCAAGATAACGCTTGATCCGGGAAACATCCATAAAAGAACATCCATATTCCATATGAACCCTCCATGCCCCACCTTAAAACTCTCATTCCAACACAAAGAAAAGAAAGCACCACCGATAACATAAACCACAAAACAAAAAATAAAAGGAAAAAAGTCAGAGTTTTGAATCATTTTCTGGGAATCTAATATTTAGCTCCTATTTAATGGGCACATCACTCAGCAATGAGGTAAAAATGATACTGCCATCTTTAGTCAGTTCTATTTGAGACTGAGATCACTTTAGCACAGAAAACTAGACTCATAGAGAAGGAAGCATTGTTTTTAGTCCTGCACAAAAGGAGGTGACTAAAGGAAGCACTCTTCACCTCCTTTTGCCAGGTAGGAGGGCACCATGGTAACAATTGATCATCACTTAAGGATGCTACATTTTCATTATCAGAGCTCTGAGAAAAAAGAAAAATATGCTGGCATACTCCCCACCCCAGTATATTGTACATTGCCAGTAAAACAAAATAACAGAAGACTATATTTTAATGTTATTTGGATTAGAGCAGTTGGTGTTAGACCCTTATACACCCACTAACTGTGAAAACATGGGTACACAGGAAACTCATGACTTATGCCCAGTTTGGGGAAAAAGAGAAATAAATGTGTCCCACTATGGCACTACCATGTGTTAATTTAAGGATGAAACACGACTAAAGTTCTAAAGGAGGATTCGTTTAACATGAATGAATCTATCCAGCGTCAATTATATTAGTACAAAATGAAATTTCTAGTAAATTTCGGAATGTTTCTTCTGAACACCATAATGAAATAGTAACAAACCTTTTCAGGTTTCCTTTCTATCCAACATATTAGGCAGCTTTCACATTTCCATTCCTCTTGTATCAACTTACAGTTAAGTTCAACCACTTAATACTTATAGGCCTCACATCTAGTACAAAAAGATCTCATCATCGCCCCTCATGCGCTGTATGTTCAGCCATCACCCACCCACCCATCCCCAAAATCGTAAAA
>JACFYI010003845.1:669465-681193 GCA_014898755.1 Handroanthus guayacan
TAATTCCACTTGTTAACACATGTGAGTGTGTGTGAAGTGTGTGTTTCGGCTGAGGTGATTTTTTCCCATTAAATTTTATTTTATTTTATTTTTTTTTTCAAAATTTAGGTTTGGGCTTGGTTATAGGCTAAAATAAATATTAAGACATTGGGCTCAATTTCCTTAGGTCCAAAGGCTTGGTTTTGGGTTAAAAATATTATATTCGGCCCATATTTGATTGAAATAATATTTTTGGTTGCTAAATCGAAGTGATTTCGCCGTTTTAAAGTCTTTTAGGCAATAGCGAGAAAAATCATCTAAAACGGCGCTATACTTTAAAATTTTTGAAACAATGGGGTAAAATTATAAATTCTAAAATCTTGTGGGCTAAAATATAAATTTTGAAATTAATGGTAGGGTTTTGGTGAATTTTGGGTTGAAAGAAAAAATTTTAAAATGGGTTTTACACTTCTTAAGTGTTTATAGCCGTTTAAGGGAATAATTTTTAAAACTAAGGGTTTGAATATATAATTATGGGCATCTTTTGGGGAAAAATTATTATTTCCAAAAATTCTCTGATTGGAAATAGATTTTTCAAAATAGTAAAACATTTCTACTTGCGAGAAAATCTCAAATCGGCGAGAAATTCGTTACCGATTAAAGTTTTTCTCAAAATATTTTAAAATAATTATTGGTTAACTATCAGGGTTTTAAGATTTAATTTAAGGGGATTTTAAGGCCCTTACAAGCAGCTTAAGAAAGAAAGGAAAAAAGGAAAAGAAAAATGGTAGCTGAATTTTTTCACATTCTATACTTTGTAAACATTATTCCGTTCTTTTAAGAAAATTTATTGTGAATAAGTTAGGAACAGTTCTAGTCTTCTAGCCTCTTATTTTCCTACAAGAAATACATAAATCCCATCCCATCAACTCATAATCATTATACATCTCGAGCCATTAAATATTAAATTTTGTTATCTCTCATGCCTATGAACTTCATTCTATTTAGCACTCTCTTCCCAGCCCTATGCTCCATCATTTTAGAAAAAATAAAAATATCTACTTTATTATTTCAAAGTTTTGAGTCTTAAAACATATTTAACTCTCTCTCCCCAGCTCTACATCTACTTTATCATTTCAAAGTTTTAAATCTTAAAACATCAAAATTATTCAATAACCATCACATCTATTTAGACACTACCTTCCAGCTTTCATTTTGACCCCAAAACCCACTCTATAAATAAGCTATTTTGGAGCTCCAAATCTGCTGCAACTCTTCTTCTTCTTCCAAACACTTAAAGCATTTTGTAACACTTGTATTCTTACTCTCTTCAAAATCAATTTTAGCAAGGGGATCCTTGGTGGTGAACACTCAACTTAGACACTTGGTAAGTAGCTTATAAGTATGATTTAAGAATGGTTTGTGTTATGATTTCATAGAACTTGACATGAATGTGTTTATGGTTATAGATATTTGAGGATTAAGCATGGATCATCACATATTCACAAGGATTTAGCTACAAGAGGTAAGACTTATGACTTCTTCTCTTCTCTATGAGCATGTGTTTACAGCCTTCCTTCCTTGATCAAGCATGTTTGAGCTATTGAGAACTTGATGCCATTGATGTGTTGAGCATGTGAAATCATGTTGTTATTTGTCATCTTTGTTATACCATGCTCAAATCCTTTAAATTTGAACCTTATTGAATCGTCTTGAACTTTTTATCGATGCTTTGGATTGAACTTGAACAATGGACCATGGACTAAGAGGGATAATGAACTAAGAACGATTGAAAAAAAATGGGTGATATGGGCATAATCGTATTTTTCGACACTAAAACTATCTTTCGAAAAATTTTAAACCAAAATCCGAAACGATATTTAATAAATGTTATTACATATAAGAGAACCTCAAAAATGTATTTTTAGATAAAAAACTCAAAGAAAATCAAAAGGCAAAAAATTGAAATTTTACCCAAAAGTTAGAGCTTGAGCACTCCCAACGCCTAAATGGGTGCCCAAGCGCCCACTCTCGGATAAAAAACATCCATTTTCCAATAGCTTTGGCACCCCAATGCCTAGCTACTGACCCAAAACTTTGTTTTGAGCGCTCAGGCGCCCGTTTTCGCACCCAAGCGCCCACTTTCGATCCAATTTGATTTTCAAAACCTTATTTCATATCAAAACATGTCCATATCCGATCTTATTAATGTAATACAAGTTTTGAAATGAGAACCCTCTAGTCCATAGTCGAATTTTTGAAATGATTGATTGATTGAATGATACGTTCGGCCTATTTGAAATGTTATTTGATATTGTTGGCCATAGAACGTTATGCCTTGTCGGCTTATTGATTGATTGAATGTCATTTCGTTCCTAAGGCATACGATTGATTGATTGTGGGTCCTTGTGGGGATTTCTTGGGGACCGAATTTGGGCAATATTGGATTGTCGACTACGACCTGATTGTTGGGTAGTTCGGATGAATTTTTGAGGATTTTGAAGCACTACCCTAAGCACGTACGTCGGCTGTGCTTTCTAATTGATTGAGCTCCTTCGGGAGTTGGAGGGATAAGATGACATGATTATGTTGAAGATATAAGGGTGATAGACCTACAAAAAGATTGTTTTCACCTAATGACTCGAATATGATAATTGTTCTAATATATATATTGATTGTCTTGATCATTCTGAATTACTATCCATATCACATTCCTGTATTGTTAGTAATATGCTCATGTTCCTTGAAATTCTTATCCTCGTTTGCATGCTATAAGTTTTTATTGGGTTAGTGGACTCATGACCCTATTTAACATGTAGGTTCTTGAACCGTAAATGATTGCATGATTGGAGCCTATGAGGGACTGTATAGCTCGTTTTGATTTTAACATCTCTCTTGTATTTTGGTTTAGCATATCGTTTTGGAACTGATGAACTTAGAATTGTATAGTCTTGTGACTTGTAAGCTTTATGCTAAACAATTATGAATTTTGAAACATTTGGAATGTAACGATATTTATATCTTGGACTTAGTTTGGATCCGTGTATCGATATTTTGGAATTTAGTTTGAATTATTGTAATGTATTAGTTTCTGAATCGATTTTTGCCCGGGAATTCTTGGGGGAAAAACAGCTCTTGCAAAACATAATTTATTATATATTTACTTATTTTTAGATTAATGTTGATATTATTAAATTTAATCTTCTCATAGGAGGAGAAGTGAAATAAGAAGACGCTTGCTAAAAGGTAGTGAGTCATGTTTCCTCTTCTTTTTCATTATTATTATTTTTATTTTATACTTGGTAAATTGAACAATTATATTTTATTATATGGTGTTTTCAAAGTTTTGGTAATTGATGTAGAGTAATGAAGAATATGGGGAAGAAGCTTATTGGTCCGTAGCACTATGAGAAAGAAGCTTATTGGTCAAGTACGATGGGAGAGGAAGGAACATGTCTATTAGAGAACCTTCATAAGTGGTCTTCTTATTATCTTTATTAGATAAAATGTCCTCAATTAGTAAATTTTATTCTATACTGTAGCCATGCTTGTATGTAAATTTCGAAAATGATAATTTAACACTTTATGCATGTGTGTCATTACTACTACTATTATTTGTTTGTTTATTGATTATTTCTTTGCAAATATATTAATCATGTTATCGTGCACATATTTATCTTGCCATTATAAAATATGCCTCAACAAAAATTTGGAATACATTTGAAAACAAGATTTTTACGAATCTATATTTAAAATTATTAATACGAATTTCATTGTGATATATCATGATTTCACTTTTACCACTATAAATAGCTTAATGCTAGTTTCATTTTGACATGCCATGACTTCACTTTTGCCCTTCATAGTTATTAGCCGACTTGATTATTGCATAATTCAAAATATTACTGGTTCTGCATATGATGAATGTGGCATTTAGGTTGGGTATTCGAGTACCTGGCCTAGTCAGGTCTCTCAAAATCGATAACATAAACTTCGTAATGATTGAGCATCGGATAATACCCGACCCTGATGTATGATCTTCGGGTTGGGATTCAGGTATTAATCCAATCCCAACTGTAATAACCAGGCACTTGATGCACCCGATTTTGAATTTTTTTTTCATTTTTTACATTTTTGGTAACTTAATGTGTAGCAAGTTAAGAAAGAAGGAAAAAAATGAAAAGAAAAATGGTAGCTGAATGTTTTCACATTCTATACTTTGTAAATATTATTCTATTTTTTTAAAGAAAATTTATTGTGGAAAAGTTAGGAACACTTTTAGTCTTCTAGTCTCCTACTTTCCTATAAGAGATACTTAAATTATCATCCTATCTACTTGTAATTATCACACGTCCCGAGCCATTGAATATTAAATTTTGTTATCTCATCATATGCATGGAGCTTATAACGCCCCGCGTCACGATAGTATGCTCGCCCCGTGATCCGGAACGTCACTCGCAGTCGGGATACATACTAAAACCATAACCAGAAACTAACAAGCTCAAATCAAACTAAATCCGCCAGAAATTCATTCATGCTTGACATGTTCATACATATTACATATTATCCCAAAATAAGCTCAACCATCTAAAATTTACAACCATAGATTCAAAAGTCTAGTCGAGCTATTACAGGCTTAAAACAGTATCAAAATAAATCTTATACTAAGCAAGCTCGAATCTTCAGCTGATAATCCCAATACTTAAGATCCTACATAGTAATATTGTGGAATCATGAGTCACACAACCCAGTAAAACTTATGGCATGACAAGAGAAACGGGAAAGAGAATAGAAGCAAGAGAGTTCCAAACAATGAGCATATCAACAACGAGACAAGAATGTGATTTCAATATACAATTCAGAACAGTTCAGAACAGGCAAATCAAACTGATAACAAGAACATATATCACATTCAAGTCATAAGGCAGATACAAACGTTTGGTAGGTCTATCACCCTTATATCTCCAATACAGTCATAAAAAAATCCTTATCCCCCCAACTCTCGAAAGAGCAACAGTCAGTAAAGCACCATCGTGCTTCAGAATAATCCCTCGGAGCCCTACCTCCAGGGTTGTCCGGATTATCCCACAGGTGAGGATTCATATAAGCTCGTATTGACAACCCGGCGTTGCCCAATCCGATACTCATATAAATTCCTCAGGGCCCAACAGACAGTCAGAACAGTAGGCTATGAACAGTCAGGACAGTACAGTCATATCAGAATCAGGGAACTATTAACATATTTGATTGACTACAATGATAGAACGAATATTTCAGAAACTTAGTCAATCGTTTCGATTCGAATAAACAAGAAATGGACTATGGACTTGAGAAATTTCATTTCGGAGTCATAGACACATATAGGGAGGTTAAGTATAGTAAAAATTAGTTGAAAACAAATGTCAAATTCGAACTTATTTGAATTATATCTTAGGTTAAGAAATAATCATTTGGAAAGAACCGTTAAATTGAAAACTCATTCGATTTGGGTATAGGGTTAAGAAAATAATCATTTGAAATTATTTAAATCGATGAAATGAGGTGAAAAACGGGTCTAAAATATCATAAACATCAAAGCACAAGTTTTGGGACTGTCGTGGGCGCGACCGCGCTCAAAAATGGGCACTGACGCTCCCGAACGGCCGAAGCCACTGCCTCGGGCGCGATCGCGGCACTATTCACGCACGGTCGCGCCGTGAACAGTGCCGTGACCTATTTTTACTTATGAAATCAGACTTCCGAAAATAATTTTTCCAAGCCAAAATTTTGGAGTTTACATTTTCAAATTGATTTTTCAAGTTTTTGGATGAAATTTCAATTTATATGTTCATTTGCATATTTCTTTCATTTTCTTCTCAACTCTCCCATATTTTGTCCAATGTCCAATATTCAACTCCCATCCAAAGCATAGGTGATGATTTTACAAACATTAGGGGCTCAAGATGTTTATGTCAATGAGTTAACACATATAGATATCAAGATAACCATATTTAACGGTAAGGAAGCTCACAATATGCAACAATAATGACATGAACAACATACTTATAAGCTCGAAAATGGAAGATCGCATGAAACATGAAATGGAGCATGGAATCAAGAATAAGAAGAGGAAAACCATAAGTCTTACTTGTTGAGCTTCTAGGCTCGTCTTCAAGAAATGCTACAAATGTTCCGAGTTCGAGTTAATCACCTAATAATCATCCAAATCAAGTATTAACTCTCTCTTAAACATATCTAAATCACTTATTTAACATGCTAACATCAAGCTTACCGAGGTAGAGTGTGTTTTCCCTTGAGTTTCCTTTGAGATGCTTAGAAAATATCAAATGGTTGAGCAAGAATATGAAGCTGCCGGAGCTGGAAAAAAGGAGAAAAATGACCAAGCTTTCAGTTGGAGTTTTTGAGGTGAATAAAATCTAAAACAAGTTGCTTCCTTTAACCAAGTTTTTATAGTGAAGAAGCCATCATTTGATGGCCAACTTTTCAGCATGAAATCTTACCAACCAACCCTTAAAATCAGAGGAAAGAGACGGCAAGGGCAGGCGGCCATGCTGCTGATTGGAATTCAGATTTCATTCCATGTTCTTATATATATATATATATATTTTAAATTGTTTATGATTTGGGCTGAAACATGGGCTGATGTTTGGGCCAAAATTAAATAAGTTTTGGGCTGAAAATTTGGGCTTAAGAAATATTATTGGACCGAAATTTATCGTAAGAAATCGGGTCTCCGACGAGAGAAATTGTTTTGAACGTGAAACTCATTTTTGGAATTAAAACATTTTCCATTTTATTGAAATCAAAACAATTTGAGAAAATCGGTGATTCAAAATCTTAATTAGGGAAAACTCGGGGTATTACAGAGCTCATTCTATTTAGCTCTCTCTCTCTCTCCCCAACCCTTCGCTCCATAATTTAAAAATAAAAAATAAAAACATCTACTTTATCATTTTATAATCTTGAGTCTTAAAATATCTTTAGCTATCACTCCCCAACTCGTTGCTCCATCATTTCAAAAAAATAAAATAAAATAAAAAGTCTATTTTATCATTTCAAAGTTTTGAATCTTAAAACATCAAAATTATTCAATTACCATCACATCTATTTAGAGACTACCTTTCAGCTTTCATATTTCACCTCAGTCTTCTCCCTCAACCATTTTCCCATGGAGTTCATTCTAGTAAGTCCTTTCTTTTCCTTAGCCCTTTGCTCCATTAGCTCTATATTTCCATTTTTATGATACTTATTTTACAATAAACCAATTTTAGGATCTTGCTTCAGACTGGACGTGCTTATCATCCTCGTCATTTGCATGGTGTTTATCATTTGCATATGCTACACTTAATTCCATGTTTTGTGCATACTGTCTCATTTTCAATCCTCCATTTGTTCTAGTGATTGGCACAACCTTCCTGTCTGGAGTTTCCCGCCTCCACCCATCCTCATTACTTCAACCCCACCACTTACAGTGGTCCCGTCACTCTCACTTGACAACTAACCATTGATACTGTCACTTTTTATTCCACTACCTTTTCTCACCCACACTTAAGCCCCTTCTCTCACGTCAAGCAGCTCCACCATCTCATGTAGTTTAGACACTAAAGCTAAAGGACCTGGTGACATCAATTAACGTAAGCTTTGTACCCCCACTTCAACTGCTCGATGGTGATTGATGTTTTCAGTTAACATTTTTGCTTCATTATGCGTGTTTCTATGCCACAACCATCATCAATATTTTGAGTAAAACCCATGGGTTGAATATTTTTGGGATGCTAGATTTTTTGGTGATTTTTTGTTGGTCTTACTTTGTAGTGGCTTGAATGTTTTTGGAATAGGGGATTTTTTTTGTAAATTTTGCAAGTCTTACTTTGAATAGCTCCACCAATCGATAAAATGTATGGTTCGTTAAAATGTTCAACGTAATTTTATGTTTATCCAGTCATAAGTGGATAAAATATTTGTTGTAAGCTTTGTTTATTAAGTCATGTTTGGTTTTACATTATTGATATAACATAATCAAACTGCAGTATGAAGACCGTGAAGCATTTTTCTTTTTTTGGGTGCTACAGATTGTGGCGCACACACGTATCTACACACAATTGCAAATCTTGTGGCTGTTTGTGTTAGATTTATTTTTCCATAACTTTTTCATGAATCCATTGTTTTATCCAATGCACACAGGTGCTTGATTTTGGTATAATTTTGCATGTAATTTTGTTGAAACAAATTGATGAAAAGCAACCCGGGAATCCTTGGGGGGAAAATAGCTCTTGCAAAACACAAATTATAATATATTTACTTATTTCTAGATTAATGTTGATATTATTAAATTTAAGAGTAAATGTCACTAAGCCACCTGAACTATGCTCATTTTTGCACTTTGCAACCTAATCAAAAAAACGTTTCACTTTGCCACCTGAATTTTGCGAAATTTTTCACTTTGCAACCTCAGTACATTTTCCGGTGACATATGCCATCGGTAGGTGGCATTGTGCAAAATTTCGTGAAGTTCAGGTGGCAAAGTGAGAATTTTTCTATCTTCATATTAAGACACGTGTTTAATGTTGGAATATTCCGATGGAATATTCCTCGGAAAATGTACTCAGGTTGCAAAGTGAAATTTTTGCAAAGTTAAGGTGGCAAAGTGAAACGTTTTTTTGATTAGGTTGCAAAGTGCAAAAATGAGCATAGTTTAGGTGGCTTAGTGACATTTACTCTAAATTTAATCTTCTTATAGGAGGAGAAGTAAAAGAAGAAGAGGCTTGCTAAAAGGTAATGAGTCATGTTTCCTCTTCTTTTTCATTATTTTTATTTTTATTTTATACTTGGTAAATTGAACAATTATATTTTATTATATGGTGTTTTCAAAGGTTTAGTAATTGATGTAGAGTAATGAAGAATATGGGGAAGAAACTTATTGGTCTGTAGCACACTTAGAAAGAAGCTTATTGGTCAAATACGAAATGAGAAAAAGGAACATGTCTATTAAAGAATCTTTATATGTGATTTTCTTATTATCTTTGTTAGATAAAATGTCGTCAATTATTAAATTTTATTCTATACTGTAGCCACGCTTGTGCGTAAATTTTGAAAATGACAATTTAATACTTTATGCATGTATGCCATTACTACTATTATTATTTGTTTATTTATTGATTTATTTTTTTGCAAAGATGTTAATCATGTTATCATGCATATATTTATCTTGCCATTTTAAAATATACCTCAACAAAAGTTTGGAATACATTTGAAAATAAGATTTTTGCGAATCTATATTTAAAATTATTAATACGAGTTTCATTGTGATATATCATGACTGCACTTTTGCCACTATAAATAGTTTACTGCAAGTTTCATTTTGACATGCCATGACTTCACTTTTGCCCTTCATAGTGATTAGCCTACTTGATTATTGCATAATTCAAAATGTTACTGGTTCTATATACAACGAATGTGGCATTTAGGTTGGGTATTGGAGTACACGGCCCGATTAGCTCTCTCAAAGTCAATAAAAAAAAATCGTAATAATTGAGCAACGGATAATACCCGACCCTGATGTATGATCTTCAGGTTGGGATTCAGGTATTAATCCAATACCAACTGCAATAACCGGGCACTTGATGCACCCGATTTTGTTTTTTGTTTTTGTTTTTTTTTTTTTTTTGTTCATTTTTTACATTTTTGGTAACTTAATGACTTGCAAGTTAAGAAAGAGGGGAAAAAATGAAAAGAAAAATAGTAGCTGAACGTTTTCACATTCTATACTTTGTAAATGTTATTCCATTTTTTTAAGAAAATTTATTGTGGAAAAGTTAAGAACACTTTTCGTCTTCTAGTCTCCTACTTTCTTGCAAGAGATACTTAAATTCTCATCCCATCTACTTGTAATCATCACACGTCCTGAGCCATTGAATATTAAATTTTGTTATCTCATCATATGCATGGAGCTCATTCTAGTTAGCTCTCTCTCTCCCCAACCCTTTGCTCCATCATTTTAAAAAATAAAAATAAAAACATTTACTTTATCATTTCATAGTTTTGAGTCTTAAAATATCTTTTGCTCTCACTCCCCAACTCGTTGCTCTGTCATTTCAAAAATAAAAAAATTAAAAAAAATCTATTTTATCATTTCAAAATTTTGAATCTTAAAACATCAAAATTATTCAATTACCCTCACATCTATTTAGACACTACCTTCCTGCTTTCATATTTCCCTTTAGTCTTGTCTCTCAACCATTTTTGCATGGAGTTCATTCTAGTAAGTTTTCTCTTTTCCTCAGCCCTTTGCTCCACTAGCTCTACATTTTCATTTTCATGATACTCATTTTGCAATAAATCCTTTCGAGGATCATGCTTCAGACTGGACAGTGCTTATCATCCTCGTCATTTGCATGGTGTTTATCATTTGCATATGCTACACTTAATTTCACGCTTTGTGCATACTGTCTCATTTTCAATCCTCCATTTGTCCCAGTGATTGGCACAACCTTCCTATCTGGAGTTCTCCGCCTCCACCCATCCTCATTACTTTGACCCCACCGATTATAGTGGCCCCATCACTCCCACTTGACAACTAACCATTGATAGTGTCACTTTTTATTCCACCTCTCTTTCTCACCCATACTTGAGCCCCTCCTCCCACCTCAAGCAGCTGCACTATCTCAAATAGTTTAGACACTGAAGCTAAAGGGACCTAGTGACATCAACTAACGTAAGCTTTGTACCCCAACTTCAACTGCTCAATGGTGATTGATGTTTTCAGTTAACATTTTTGCTTCATTGCGTAGGTTCTATGTCACAACCATCATCAATATTTTGAGTAAAAAACGTGGTTTGAATGCTTTTGGGATGTTAGATTTTTCTGTAAATTTTGTTGGTTTTACTTTGTAGTGGTTTGAATGTTTTTGGAATAGTGAATTTTTTGGTAAATTGCGCAAGTCTTACTTTGAATAGCTCTACCAATTGATAAAATATATGGCTAGTTAAAACATTTATTGTAATTTTATGTTTACCCCGTCATAAGTGGATAAAATATTTGTTGTAAGCTTTTGTTTATTCAGTCATATTTGGTTTTACATTATCGATATAACATAATCAAACTGCACTATGATTAACATGAAGCATTTTTCTTTTTTTTGGTGCTACAGACATCTACACACGCATATACACACAACTGCAAATCTTGTGGCTGTTTGTGTTAGATTTATTTTTTCATAATTTTTGCATGAATCCATTGCTTTCTCCAATGCAGACATATGCTTGATTTTGGTATAATTTTGCATGTAATTTTGTTGAAACAAATTGATGAAAAGCAACTCGGGAATCCTTGGGGGAAAAACAGCTCTTGCAAAACATAAATTATCATATATTTACTTATTATTAAATTTAATCTTCTTATAGGAGGGAAAGTAAAAGAAGAAGATGCTTGCTAAAAGGTAGTGAGTCATGTTTCCTCTTCTTTTTCATTATTGTTATTTTTATTTTATACTTGGTAAATTGAACAATTATATTTTATTATATGGTGTTTTCAAAATTTTGGTAATTGATGTAAAGTAATGAACAATATGGGGAAGAAGCTTATTGGTCTGTAGCACTATGAGAAAGAAGCTTATTGGTCAAGTACGATGGGAGAAGAAGGAACATGTCTATTAGAGAACCTTCATATGTGGTCTTCTTATTATCGTTATTAGATAAAATGTAATACCCCGAGTTTTCCCTAATTAAGATTTCAAGTCGTTAATTTTCT
>JACFYI010003845.1:681293-700493 GCA_014898755.1 Handroanthus guayacan
CGTCCCGGATCGTGGGTGGGGCACCTACCGCGGTCCGGGGCGTTACATAAAATGTCCTCAATTAGTAAATTTTATTCTATATTGTAGCCATGGTTGTACGTAAATTTTGAAAATGATAATTTAACACTTTATACATGTGTGTCATTACTACTATTATTATTTGTTTGTTTATTGATTATTTCTTTGCAAATATACTAATCATGTTATCGTGCACATATTTATCTTGCCATTATAAAATATGCCTCAACAAAAGTTTGGAATACATTTGAAAACAAGATTCTTACGAATCTATATTTAAAATTATTAATACAAGTTTCATTGTGACATATTATGACTTCACTTTTGCCACTATAAATAGTTTAATGCTAGTTTCATTTTTACATGATATGACTTCACTTTTGCCCTTCATAGTGATTAGCCGACTGGATTATTGCATAATTCAAAATGTTACTGGTTCTCCATATGACGAATGTGGCATTTAAGTTGGGTATTTGAGTATTCGACCCGGTTAGCTCTCTCAAAGTTGGTAACAAAAAATTCATAATGATTGAATATCGAATAATACCCGACCTTGATGTATGATCTTTGGATTGAGATTTGGGTATTAATCCAATCCTAACTGTAATAACCGGGCACTTGATGCTCCCAGTTTTAATTTTTTATTTTTATTTTCTATATTTTTCGTACCTTAATGACTAGCAGCTTAAGAAAGAGGGGAAAAAATGAAAAGAAAAATGGCAGGTGACATTTTGTACTTTGTAAATATTATTCCGTTTTTTTAAGAAAATTTATTGTGGAAAAGTTAGGAACACTTCTAGTCTTTTAGTCTCCTATTTTCCTACAAGAAATACTCAAATTCTCATCCCATCTACTTATAATCATTACAAGTTTTGAGTCATTAAACATTAAATTTTGTTATCTCCTCATACACACGGAGTTCATTCTATTTAGCTCTCTCTCCCCAGCCCTTTGCTCCGTCATTTTGAAAAAAAAAAAATAAAAGCATCTACTTCATCATTTCATAATTTTGAGTCTTAAAACATCTTTAACTCTCTCTCCCCAGCTCGTCACTCCATCATTTAAAAAAAAATAAAATATCTACTTTATCATTTCAAAGTTTTGAATCTTAAAATATTAAAACTATTCAATTACCATCACATCTATTTTGACACCACCCTCTTGCTTTTATATTTCACCTTAGTCTTGTCCCTCAATCATTTTCCCATATAGTTTATTTTGGTAAGTTCTCTCTTTTTCTTGACCCTTTGCTCCATCAGCTCTATGTTTCCATTTTCACAATACACATTTTCCAAGAAACCCTTTTTAAAATCAAGCTTCAGATTAGGTTGTGCTTATCATCCTTGTCATTTGTACGGTGTTTCTCATTTGCACATGTCACATTCAAATCCATGCTTTGCACATATTGTCTCATTTGTAATCCTCCATTTACCTAAGTG
This sequence comes from Handroanthus guayacan, assembly GCA_014898755.1. Classification (NCBI taxonomy): domain Eukaryota; kingdom Viridiplantae; phylum Streptophyta; class Magnoliopsida; order Lamiales; family Bignoniaceae; genus Handroanthus; species Handroanthus guayacan. Next base: position 682,751 of record JACFYI010003845.1, read on the forward strand.
ATTGGCCCAACCTTCCTATTTGGAGTTTCCCACCTACACCCATCCTTATTACTTCCGCTTACAGTGGATCCCGTCACTCCCACTTCACAGCTAACCGTTAACAATGTCACTTTTTATTCCACCCCCTTTTCTCATCCACGCCTGCGGCCCCCTCCCCCCACACCTCATGTAGCTCTACCACCTCAAATAGTTTGAACACTAAAGCTAAAAGAGGTGGGGACATCAACTGAGGTAAGCATTACTCCCCCACTTCAACTACTCGATGGTGGCTAATGTTTTAGGTTGATGCTTTTAATTCGTTGTACAGGTTTCTACATCATAACTATCATCAACATTTTGAGTAAACAACATGGTTTGAATTTTTTCGGGATGGTGGGTTTTTTGGTAGATTTTTTTGGTCCTACTTTGTGTAGCTTCACCAAGCAGTAAAATGTATGGCTAGTTAAAATATTTGTTGTAATTTTATATTTATCCAGTCATATGTAGATGTAATATTTGTTGTAAGTTTATGTTTATTCAATCATATTTAGTTTTACATTATTGATATAATAAAATTAAACAGCACCATGATTAACAGAAAGCACTTTTCTTTTTTTTTGGTGCTACAAATTATGGTGCGAGCATCTAAACACACATATGCATCCAATTGCAAATCTTGTGGCTGCTTGTTTTTTATTTATTTTTCCATAATTTCACATGAATCCATTGTTTTCTCCAATGCATGTGGTTGCTTGATTTTTATATAGTTTTGCATGCAATTTTATTGAAAGAAATTGATGAGAAACAGCTTGGGAATCCTTGGAAGGAAAACAACTCTAGCAAAATACAGATTATTATATATTTACTTATTTCTATATTAATGTTGATATTATTAAATTTAATCTTCTCATAGGAGGGAAAGTAAAAGAAAAAAATGCCTGCTAAAAAGTAGCGAGTCTTGTTTCCCCTTATTTTTCATTATTGTCATTCTTATTTTTCACTCTGGGCAAATTGAACAACGATTTTTTATTAGATGGTGTTTTGGGTAATTGACGTCGAGTAACCAACAACATGGGGAAGGAGCCTATTGGTCCGTAGCATTATGATAAAGAAGCATATCGATCAAGCACAATAGGAGAAGAAAAAACATATCTATTAGCAAACCTCCAGGTGTGGTCTTCTCATTATCCTTATTGGATAAAGGGTCCTCAATTAGTAAATTTTATTCTATGTTGTGGTTATGCTTGTGCATAAATTTAAATATGACAATTCAATACTTTATGCATGCGTGCCATTACTACTATTATTATTTGTTTATTTATTGATTTACTTTTGGCAAATATATTAATCATGTTATCATGTATATATTTATCTTGCCATTATAAAGTTTGCTTCTACAAAAGTTTGGAATGCAGATGAAAGCAAGATTTTTATGAATCTATGTTTAAAATTATTAATATTAGTTTCATTGTGACACATCATGACTTCACTTTTGCCATTATTAATAGTTTAATACAAGTTTTATCACATTTGCCCTTTATAGTGATTAGCCGACTTGATTATTGCTTAATTCGAAATGTTACAGGTTCTTATATGACGAATGGCATTCAGGTTGGGTATTTGGGTACTCGACCCGGTCAGCTCTCTCAAAGTCAGGAACAAAAAATTGGTATAATACTGGGTATCGTGTAATACCCGACCCTAATGTAGGATCTTTGAGTTATGATTCGGTATAATCCAATGATTGATGCACCCGGTTTTGAATTTTTTTTTTTTAAATATTTTTGGTAACTTAATGACTGATATCTTAGGAAAGAAAGGGGAAAAAAAAGGAAAAGATAAATGGTAGCGGAATGTTTTCATATTCTATACTTTGTAAATATAATTCCATTTTTTTAAGGAAATTTATTGCGAATAAGTTAAGAACAATTCTAAACATCTAGTCTCCTACATTCCTACAAGAAATACTTAAATTCTCATCCCATCTACTTATAATCATTACACATCTTAAGCATTAAACATTAAATATTGTTATCTCATCACACATATGGAGTTCATTCTATTTAGCTCTCTCTCCTTAGCCCTTCTCTCCATTATTTTAGAAAAACTAAAAATATTTACTTTATCATTTCAAAGTTTTGAGTTTTAAAACATCAAAACTATTCAATTACCATAACATCTATTTAGACACTACCCTCTCGCTTTTATATTTCACCTCAGCCTTCTCCCTCAACCATTGTCCGATGGAGTTCATTTTGGTAAGTTCTCTATTTTTCTTGACCCTTTGCTCCATCAGCTCCTTGTTTCCATTTTCACTATACTCATTTTGCAATAAACTCATTCTAGGATCATGCTTCTGACTGGGCAGTGCTTATCATCCTTGTCATTTGCATCGTATTTGTCATGTGCACATGCTACACTCAACTCCACGCTCTATGCATACTATCTCATTTTCAAGCCTCCATTAACCCCAGTGATTGGCCTAAACTTTCTATTTGGAGTTCCCTGCCTCCACCCATCCTCATCACTTCCGTTTACGGTGGATCCTGTCACTTCCACTTGACAACTAACCATTGACAGTGCCACTTTTTATTCCAGCCCCTTTCTCACCAATGCATGAGCCCCCCTCCCACCTCAAGCAGCTCCACTATCTCAAATATTTTGGACACTAAGGCTAAATGAGGTAGGGACATCAACTGAGGTAAGCTTTACTCCCCTACTTCAACTGCTCAATGGTGGTTAATGTTTTATGTTAACGTTTTCATTTCATTGTGCAGGTTTCTATGTCATAACAGTCATCAATATTTTGAGTAAAGAACGTAGTTTGAATGTTTTCGGGATGGTGGATTTTTCGATGGATTTTGTTGGTCCTATTTTGTAGTGGTTTGAATATTTTAGAGATAGTGGTTTTTTTGGTAAATTTTGTTGGTCCTACTTTGTATAGCTCCACCAATCGGTAAAACATATGACTAGTTAAAATACTTGATGTAATTTTATGTTTACCCAGTCATATATAGTTATAATATTTGTTGTAACTTCATGTTTATTCAGTCATATTTGGTTTTACATTATCCACATAATGTAATCGAACAGCACTATGATTAACATGAAGTATTTTTCTTTTTTTAGTGTTGCAGATTACAGTGCGAGCATCTATACACACATATACACGCAACTGCAAATCTTGTGACTGCCTACTTTTTATTTATTTTTTCTCAATTTTCGCATGAATCCATTATTTTCTCCAATGCACATGGGAGCTTGATTTTGGTATAATTTTGCGTGCAATTTTGTTGGAAGAAATTGATGAAAAACAGCCCGATAGCTTTAGCAAAACGCAAATTATTATATATTTACTAACTTCCATATTAATGTTGATAATATTAAATTTAATCTTCTCATAGGAGATGAAGTAAAAGAAGAAGACACTTGCTAGGTAGTGAGTCATGTTTTCCCTTCTTTTTCATTATCGTTATTCTTATTTTTTTACCTTGGGTAAATTGAACTACCTTATTTTGTTACATGGTGTTTTGTAAATTTTGGTAACTGATGTAGAGTAACCAATAATATAGGGAAGAAGCATATTGGTCCGTTGTAATATGAGAAAGAAGCCTATCGGTCAAGTACGATAGGAGAAGAAGAAATATGTCCATTAGGGAACCTCCTAGTGTGGTCTTCTTATTATTCTTATTGGATAAAAGGTCTTCACTTAATGAATTTTATTCCATGTTTTGGCCATGCTTGTGCGTAAACTTTGAAAATGACAATTTAATACTTTGTACATGTATGTCATTACTACTATTATTTATTTATTTATTTACTGATTTATTTTTTTGTAAATATATTAATCATGTTATCATGCACATATTTATCTTGCCATTGTAAAGTATTCCTCAACAAAAGCTTGGAATGCATTTGAAAGCAAGATTTTAACGATCCTTTGTTTAAAATTATTAATACTAGTTTCATTGTGACATATCATGACTTCACTTTTACCATTATTTTATTGTTTAATACTAGTTTTATTGTGACATGCCTGGACTTCACTTTTTCCCTTCATAGTGATTAGTCGACTTGATTATTGCATAATTTGAAATGTTACTAGTTCTTTATGACAAATGTGGCATTCAATTTGGGTATTCGACTACCTGACCTGTTAACTCTGTCAAAGTTGGGAATAAAAAATTCGTGACGATTGGGTATCGTGTAATACCCAACCCTGATATATGATCTCGGGTTGAGATCGGGTATTAATCCAATCCCAATCGGGATAACTGGGTACTTGATTCACTTGATTTTATTTTTTTTTTTATACATTTTTGGTAACTTCATAACTAGCAACTTAAGAAAGAAGGAAAAAAAAAAGGAAAAGAAAAATGGTAGCTGAATGTTTTCACATTCTTTACTTTGCAAATATTATTCCATTTTTTGAAGGAAATTTGTTGTGAATAAGTTAGGAACAATTCTACAAGAAATACTTAAATTCTCATCACATCTACTTATAATCATTACACACCTTGAGCCATTGAACATTAAATTTTGTTATTTCATCATACGTATGGAGTTCATTCTATTTAATTCTCTCTTCCCGGCCCTTCGCTCCATCATTTTAGAAAAAATAAGAACATCTACTTTATCATTTCAAAGTTTTGAGACTTAAAACATCTTTAGCTCTCCCTCCCTAACTCTTTGCTCCACATTTCAAAAAAAATAAAAATATTTACTTTATCATCTCAAAGTTTTGAATCTTAAAATATCAAAACTATTCAATTACCATCACATCTATTTAGACACTACCCTCTTGCTTTTATATTTCACCTCAGTCTTCTCCCTCAACCATTTTCCTATGGAGTTTATTCTAATAAGTTCTCTCTTTTTCTTGGCCCTTTGCTCCATCAGCTCCATGTCTCAATTTTCACTATACTCATCTCGCAATAAACCTATTTTAGGATCATGCTTTAGACTGGGTAGTGCTTATCATCCTTGTCATTTGTTTGGCGTTTCTCATTTGCATATGCTATACTCAACTCTACGTTTTGTGCATACTATCTCCTTTCTAATCCTCCATTTACCTAGTGATTGGCCCGACCTTTCTGTTTGGAGTTCCCTGCCTCCACCCATTCTCACCACTTCAACTTATAGTGGATCCTGTCACTCCCATTTGACAATAAACTATAAACAGTGTCACTTTTTATTCTACCTCCTTTCTCACCCACGCTTGAGTCCCTCCTTTCCCACCTCAAGTAGCTCCACCATCTCAAATAGTTTGGACACTAATGTTACAAAAGTTGGGGACATCAACTGAGGTAAGCTTTACTCCCCAACTTCAACTGCTCAATGGTGGTTAATGTTTTAGGTTAATGTTTTTGCTTCATTGTGTAGGTTTTTATATCATAACAATCATCAATATTTTGAGTAGAGGACGTGGTTTGAATATTTTTGTGATGGCGGATTTTTTGGTCAATTCTATTGATCCTACTTTGTAGTGGTTTGAATGTTTTTGGGATGGTAAATGGTTGGGTAGATTTTGTTGGTCCTACTTTGTGTAACTCCACCAATCGATAAAATGTATTGCTAGTTAAAATGTTTGATGTAACTTTATGTTTATCCAGTCATATACAGATATAATATTTGTTGTAAGTTTTTTTTTATTCAGTCATATTTGGTTTTCCATTATCGATATAATGTAATCAAACTGCATTATGATTAACATGAAGCATTTTTCTTTTTTTGGTGCTACAGATTGTGGTGGGAGCATCTACACACACATATACACACAACTACAAATTGTGTAGCTGTTTGTGTTTGATTTATTTTTCTGTAATTTTTTGCATGAATCCATCGTTTTCTCCAATGCACATGGGTGCTTGATTTTGGTATAATTTTGGATGCAATTTTATTGAAAGAAATTGTTGAAAAATAGCCCGGGAATCCTTGGAAAGAAAATATAGATTGTTATATATTTACTTATTTTTGTATTAATGCTAATATTATTAAACTTAATCTTCTCATATAAAGGGGAGTAAAAGAAAAAGGCGTTTGCTAAAAGGTAGTGAGTCTTGTTTCCTCTTCTTTTTCATTATTGTTATTTTTATTTTTTACTTTGAGTGAATTGAACAACTTTATTTTATTATATAGTGTTTCATATACTTTGTTAATTGACATAGAATAGCCAACAATATGGAGAAGAAGCCTATCAGTCAAATACGATAAAAGAAGAAGAAACATGTCTATTAGGGAACCTCTCGGTGTGGTCCTTTTGTTATCTTTGTTGGTTAAAAGGTCTTCAAATAGTAAATTTTAGGACAAATTGCACTTCACCCCCCTCCCCAAAATATTCAGATTGTGCACTTTTCCCTCTAAAATATTCGATATACAATCGTACCCCCCAAACTGGTAAATAGTGTTACACATTAAGTGGGGGATAATGTGCAACACTATTTACTAGTTTGGGGAGGCATAATTGTATATCAAGTATTTTAGGGAAAAAAAGTACATATTTTGAGATTTTCTAGAGGGTGAAGTGCAATAAGTCCTAAATTTTATTCTATACTGTAGCCATGCTTGTACGTAAATTTTGAAAATGACAATTTAGTACTTTATGCATTGTGCGATTACTATTATTATTATTTGTTATTTATTGATTTCTTTTTTTATTTTGCAAATATGTTAATCACGTTATCATGTACGTATTTATCTTGCCATTGTAAAGTATGTTTCAACAAAAGTTTGGAATGCATTTGAAAGTAAAATTTTTACGAACCTACGTTTAAAATTATTAATACTAGTTTCATTGTGACATATCATGACTTCACTTTGCCATTATTAATAGTTTAATACTAGTTTCATTGTGACATTCCATGACTTCACTTTTGCCCTATATAGTGATTAGCCGACTTGATTATTGCATAATTCAAAATGTTACTTGTACTATATATGACGAATGTGGCATTCAAGTTAGGTATTCGGGTACCCGACCCGGTCAGCTTTCTCAAAGTCGAGAACAAAAAATTCGTAATGATTGGGTATCTGGTAATACCCAACCCTGATGCATGATTTTTGGATTGGGATTTCGGTATTAATCCAATCCCAGCCAGGATAACTAGGTACCTGATGCCCCCGATTTTAACTTTTTTTTATTTTTATTTTTTATATTTTGGTAATTTAATGACTAGTAGCATAAGAAGAGTGGAAAAAAAGAAAAGAAAAATGGTAGCTGAATGTTTTCACATTCTATACTTTGTAAATATTATTCTAGCTTTTTAAGAAAATTTGTTGTGAAAAAGTTTGGAATAGTTCTAGTCTTCTAGTCTCCTACTTTCCTACAAGAAATACTTAAATTCTCATCTCATCTACTTATAATCATTACATATCTTGAGCCATTAAACATAGAATTTTGTTATCTCATCATACATATGCAGTTCATTCTATTTAGCTCTCTCTCCGTAGCCCTTTGCTCCATCATTTTAGAAAAAATAAAAACATCTGCTTGATCATTTCAAATTTTTAAGTCTTGAAACATCTTTAGCTCTCTCTCCCCAACTCTTTGCTCCATCATTTCAAAATAATAATAATAATAATAATAATAATAATAATAATAATAGCATCTTCTTTATCATTTCAATGTTTTGAATCTTAAAACATCAAAACTATTCAATTATCATCACATCTATTTAGACACTACCCTCTCGCTTTTATATTTCATCTCAGTCTTCTCTCTCAACTATTTTCTCATGCAGTTCATCTTGGTAAGTTCTCTCTTTTCCTTGGCCCTTTGCTCGATCAGCTCTATGTTTTCATTTTCACTATACTCATTTTGCAATAAACCCTCTTTAGGATCAAGCTTCAGACTGGACAGTGCTTATCATCCTTGTCATTTGCATGGTGTTTCTCATTTGCATGTATGAAACTCAACTCCATGCTTTGTATATACTATCTCAATTCCAATCCTCTATTTACCCCAGTGGTTGGCCTGGCCCTCCTGTCTAGAGTTCCCCACCTCCACCCATCTTCAACAATTCCACCCTACCGCTTATAATGGACCCCATCACTCCCATCTGATAACTAATCGTAGACAGTGTCACTTTTTATTCCATCCCTTTTTTCACCTACACCTAAACCCTCCTCCCAACCTTAAGCAGCTTCACCATCTCAAATAGTTTGAACACTAAAGCTGAGGGAGCTGGGGACATCAACTAAGGTAAGTTTCACTCTCCCACTTCAACTGCTCGATGGTGGTTAATGTTTTAGGCTAACGTTTTTGCTTCATTGTGCAGGTTTCTATGTCGTAACTATCATCAATATTTTAAGTAACGGACATGGTTTGAATGTTTCCGAGATGATGGATTTTTTGGTGGATTTTGTTGGTCCTACTTTATATAATTCCACCAATCGGTAAAATGCATGGCTAGTTAAAATGTTTGATGTAATTTTATATTTATCTAGTTATATGGAGATGTAATATTTGTTGTAAGTTTTTGTTTATTCAATCATATTTGGTTTTACATTATCGATATAATGTATTCACATTGCACTATGATTAACGTGAAGCATTTTTCTTTTCTTGGTGCCGTAGATTGTGATGTGAGCATCTATACACACATATACACGCAACTGCAAATCTTGTGGCTGCTTGTGCTTGATTTATTTTTCCACAATTTTCACTTGAATCCATTGTTTTCTCAAATACACATGGGCGCTTGATTTTGATATAATTTTGCATGCAATTTTGTTGAAAGAAATTGATGAAAAACAGCCTGAGAATCCTTGGGAGGAAAACTACTCTAGCAAAACACAGATTTTGCGGCCATGAATTTTTTCGGGGGTGAAAATATACCGTTCCACAAAATTGCTCATGTTTGTTTGTAAGACTTTGAGTCTAGTATCACTCTCTCCTTTGCCCTTGCTACTAATGTGTAATGGGTTTTGATGTTTTGAATGAAATGTTCTCATTCCCTCGAAGGAAAATTAAAAAAAAATTAAAAAAAACCACATCTATATACATATTTCTATATTTTAGACACACATATATCAATGTAAAGTAAACACTCGTGTGTATGAATAGTAAAAAAAAATCAAGGTAGATGTGGCTTTTTTTTTTTTTTTTTGCATTTAAATTCACTTTGTTCTCTACACTTTTAACGTATTTATATATGATTAATTTTCAAACAAAAAACCATGATTTAAGTGAATTGGTACCATTTCTTTGATCCCATAAGTTAGGTCTAGTTGAATTTTGGTCCCAAACTTATCCTTTTTTTTTTTTCATATTACATCCCGTAAGTGCTTCTTTTTTCAATTTGAGGACGCAAAAGGACTAAAAATATAATGTGAGAAAAGGGATAAGTTTGAGACCAAAATGGCAAAATCCAATTAATCCTCACTTGTGTGACCAAACACTACAAAATCATATATGCTTTACTAATGGAAAATTTCAATACAAATTTAAGAAATTCATCACAAATTGTTTCCTTATTAGTATATGCTTTGTTACTAAATAATTCTATGATGGAAGTAGAATCCGTCACAAAAGCAACTTTTGTGATAGAATTTTCCATCATAAACTAAAAAGGTTGTTACAGAAATTAATTACGAGTTCATCACAAATGCTATTATTCATGCATATTCTGCTTATTTTTTAAATCTGTTAAGGATTTATCATAAATTCATCACAGATATCATTTGTTTTTAATGAAATTTTATTTGTCACAAATTTTCTATTGGTGAAGAAGTGGTTTCTTATAGTGAAAAGTGTAATTCACTCCTCTTTCTTTTATATGGTTTTGCATCAATAAATTATTAAAATTTAAAATATACATAAGCATACCTATGTAACTTATTTATGCATAAACATATACATAAATATATAAATAGATACATATGTTTAATCAATATATTATATGTTTTTTGTTCATAAATAATTTTCTAAGTTACTAACAAGCAGCATACATGCTATAATATAAAAGAAGTTGAATATGACTCAATATATATATATATATATATTTAAGACAATTGAATTCTAATAGCTAAAAACTAGTTTTTTTTTACTTTGTGTGTGAATAATATTAATTTTATAAGATAGGATAATTATACTAATCACTATCTAATATTTTGATCTCCTATCTTATCAATATCAATCTATTTTAAATATCTTGAGAATCAAATGAGTAATATCTATACATGACTAAGCATTTATTTTTAGATTAAAATTTTAATAGAAGGAAACAAATAAAAGTATGCTAAGGGCCTATTTGAGACTCTTAATTCCATTGGATTGTGGTACTCCATATACCATAAACTAGTGTTTGCTATGCCACAATAAAGTGGCAAGCCGAGCCGGAATTAACTCTCCCACTGTTTATGCAACAATGGAATTTCAGAGTCTTAAGTCAAGAGGTGAGATCGGACATCACATTCCCAATCTTCAATTATTATTGCATTTAGATTTACATTTTTTGTCCCTAAAATAATATTCTCTAATTACAACTATGCACTTCAATCAATAAGAGTTGTCTTATGTCTATTTGTTTTTACATCCCTTTTTTTTCTTTCTTTCTTTCTTCTTGTAGACAGCAATTGTCATGTTGGGGCACATTTTATTCATGCAGCATAAATGAATCTGATATTGATAACAGGGTTAGCAGGCCCCCACACGATTATTTCATGGTTCAGCAAAGCATTCTCTGATGTTGCTAGTGTGTCGATCTAAAATATGGCTGTCAATATAGATATAATTGTGCTCCAGCATAGCCAACACTGTGCCGGGGCTCAACAAGACCCACATCTTTTTTTTTTCCTTTTTTTTCTAATTATACATATATTTATAATTAAATACACATGATGACCATTTTTTGAGCCCTAGCTATTCTATTAGCCCATACCATTTATGCCCAAATTTATTTACCATTGGAGAGGCAACGGCTATTATCATGTTCATGCACATTGTTTGACTTCTTTTTCATCATTTTTTTTTTTTTTGGAATCTCAAAAATGGGGTTATAAAGATCATTTGTGATTTTTATTAAAGATAATCTTTCACAAGAACTGGGTTATTTGGATTATAGATGCTTATCAACACCCACATCCTCTTACCTATTATGCAAGTAATAAGGGTATGTGAAAATTCCAAAATACATACAAAAAAATATTAGGCCCAATCCATGGAATTAGGGGATATTTCATATTAAATGGGACCTAAAAATTTTAATAATTAAGTGTGCACACTAATGGGGCAAATGTTCTGAGTCAATGAAGACACTTAGTGTGATGATTCAAATTATTCAATGACCATAAAAAGATATAATGCAACACCTTTGACAATATTGTTCGTAATTTAATTTTTAAATAAATATTTTACTATATGTTTAATATGAAATTATTTCATGGGTTAATTTTGAAACATTCCATAAAGTTAGTATGGAGTAAAATTTTACATTTAAAATACTTTATTATGTATGTGGCAAATTTTTATATATATGTATATATAGAAAGGGAAGACACTTTCCTATCGTAAATGGAAGTAATTTGACCATTTTTGTTGTTATTTCAACTTTTACCCTTGAATGAAAAATTGAAATATTATTGGAGTAAAAATTACAAGAACCTTAATACTTGGATAGTTCTTATACCAACTTTTTATAATCTAGGGCATCAAGATGTAATATTAATATCCAAGAAAATTTGTTCTGGTTCCCTTTTTCTAATATAGCTAATGCATTCAATGGTCATTAGTTAATTATTGGTGATTTCATTGGCATCTTGTCCCAAAAAACTACTAGCCTATTCTTCAAAAAACTCCGCCCTAAAACAACCTTAGCTTCCTTAACCTTATTGAACTTAGATTTCACAGGCACTTATTTATAACCTAAAATAACAAACACAAGAGGTTAGCCAACATCCAAGATTAGTTTGATTATCTTGCTGCAAGTATTAAGGAAGAATCAGTAACGTAAATAATGTGAAAAAGTTTTATTAAGTGTAAATATGTACAAGTACAGACGAGTATATATAAACAAAGAGTTGACCTAACCAACTAACGGAAACTCAACTACCTTCACAAATCATCATAACTAACTAACAGAGTTGTTAATAGTAACGGCAACATAACTGCCAGCAGTGTGCACAAAACGTGTTATAAAGAACTTACACTTTTAGTTCATCCTTGACACTCCCCCTCAAGGTGGCTTATGAATGTTTTGAATAGCCAGCTTGGATAGGAGAAACTTGAGGCTGGATAGGAGAAACTTGAGGCGTGATGGGGGAACAGCTTTTGTGAATAAGCCCGCTAATTGGAACTCAAACCTTACCGGCAGTAACTTGATATCTCCAGCCACAACTCTATCACGAACAAAGTGTAAATCTATTTCTATATGTTTTGTTCTTTCATGAAATATAGGGTTTGAAGCAATATGTATGGTTGCCTTGTTGTCACAATACACCATTGCAGGTCCAATCAGTTTTCCTTGCAAATCATCCAATAATCGTTGTAGCCATATTAATTCTCCAGTCACAGCTGCAAGGGCACGATATTCGGCTTCTGCAGATGATTATGCCACTGTAGTTTGTTTCTTTACTTTCCAAGCAATAAGTGAATCACCAAAGTAAACACAGTACCCTGTAACTAATCTTCTTGTATCTACACAGGTACCCCAATCTGCATCTGAAAAGACACGTAATTGAGGCTTTGATCCAGACAAAAATAGAATTCCTTGTCCTAGGCTTTCTTGTAGATAACGAAGAAAGTGGTGTGCAGCATGTAGATGCATGGTACGTGGATTTGCCAAAACTGACTTAGTTGATGCACAGCAAAGCTAATGTCTGGCCTTGATAATGTGAGATAAAGCAATTCTCCAATTAGTCTTCTAAATTGTGAAGGATCCTCTAGGGGTGCTCCGCCTTCCTTACTTAATCGTAGTTGCAAGTCCATGGAGTATGTAAAGGTTTGCTCCCAAGAAATCCAGTCTCCTCAAGTAGTTGTAATGTATATTGTCGCTGAGTAAGCATGATCCTGGCTTTTCATCTTGATAGCTCAAACCTAAGGAAGAATTTTAAATTTCCCAAGTCTCTTAGCTTGAAATGCGTTTCCAAAAGGTTCTGAACTTGTTTGATAACTTCAAGTGATGCTTCAATCAATATTATGCCATCTACATAAACCAGCAACACTACTAAAGATGATCCACTTCCTTTTGTGAACATGGAAAAGTCTGCCTTTGATTGTTTGAAGCCAAATGTTATCAAAGCTTCAGAGAACTTGTGAAACCATTGTCTTGGCGCCTATTTTAGTGCATAAAGTGACTTGTGCAATTTGCATACAAGTTTGGATGAACTGTCACACTCCCTCTAAGGTGAATAACCCATAGGAAGGTCCATATAAACCTCCTCATGTAAATCACCATTCAAGAAGGCATTATTCACATCAAGTTGATACAAAAACCACCCCTTACTTGCAGCAACAACTAAGAAAAGTTTCACAGTGACCATCTTTGCAACGGGAGCAAAGGTATCCAGGTAATCAACCTCCGCTTGCTGGCTGAAACCTTTCGCCACAAGACGTGCTTTGTACCTTGCAATAGAACCATCAGAATTTAACTTGGTTTTGAACAACCAACGACAGCCAATGGGGCATTTGCCAGAGGGAAGTGGCATAATGCTCCAAGTACAATTATCCTCTAGAGCTGCAAGCTTTTCAGCCATGGCGTGGCGCCAATGCGCATGCGGGACTGCATGATGATAAAAAATAGGGTCTGGAGCATAAGTTGAATATAAAATGATAGCTCTGCGGTGCTGTGGAGACAAGTTCTCATATGATAGAAAATTACCAAGGGGGTGCTCCAAGGTAGTGGTAGTAGGCTGATCATGTGCAAGGAGATGACAATGGAAGTCACGCAAGTATAAAGGGGTTCTGCTAACCCTGCTAGACCGCCATAATTGCTGATGAAGCACCGAAATTTCCTTAGAAGGAATAGGTACAGTAGAAGAGACCTCCGGGGTATCATGGGAAACACAAGGCAGCACAAGTTGAGGAAATAAGTCCAACAATGGTGATCCTCCATTAGGCTCCAAAAAAAAGAATGTGTCTTCATGAAAGATCACGTCCCAGAAGATAAAAACTTCATTCGTGGCAAGATCAATCAATCTATAGCCTTTAATGCCGGGAGGATAGCCAATGAAAGCACAACGCCGAGCATGTGGGGCAAATTTGCAATGCTGAACAGGCAAGGTTGAAGCATACGCCAAGCAGCCGAAAACTTTAAAATGTGCATAGTCAACATCATGTTGAAACAATAACTCAAATGGGGACTTGTTCCCAAGAAGTGGTGTAGGGGAGCAATTAATCAGATAAGTCACCGTGAGAACACAATCTGACCAAAGTTCAAGAGGCACATGGGACTGAAAATACAACGATCGAGCCACATTCAACAGATGTTAGTGCTTTCGCTCAACAACAGAATTTTGTTGAGGTCGATGAGCACAGGAGCGTTGGTGAAGTATACCATTATCTTGAAAGAATTCATGCAACATCAATTCTTTAGCATTGTTAGTTCGAAAAGCTTTAACACAACATGTGAACTGAGTTTTAACATAAGCACAAAAGCATGGGATAACAATGGATGCCTCAAATTTTTGCTTAAGAAGAAATAACCAAGTGAATCTGGTACAGTCATCAACAAGTATCAAGAAGTATCTATGTCCATTACGTGAACACGTATGAAACGGACCCCAAACATCACAATGCACCAAATCAAATGGATGGAGAGACAAGTTATTATGCGAAACAAACGTCAATTATTTTTGTTTAGCCAAAGGGCAAACAGTACATGGGGTACAATATGAAACATCAAAATTACAACCAAGTTTATTCCATAACAAATCTAAACGCTTAAAGCAAATGTGTCCAAATTATTTGTGCCACAAATCAGAGACAACACTGTTTGTGACAGCAGACACAACATCAGTAGTAGAAAGAGGAGCAGCATCTAGAAAGTACAACCCATCCTGGCACTTAGCCTTGCCATTCATTCTCGAATTCTTGAGATCCTGTAGGAGGCAAAGATCAGCATAAAATACAACAGCAATTGTGGAATCTTGGAAGAGAGCACTTATGCAAATAAGATTATATGTGAAAGTAGGCACAAACAAGACATTGTGTAATGTCAAGGCCACAAGTGTAACAAATCTAGACTGATGAACTGAGATTTGCATCTTGTTGGGCAAAGTAAGCAACACAGGTGATATCTCAGAGACATTAGTAAAGGCACTCCTAACGAAGCATGTCTGTGTTATAGCACAGGTATCTAATAACCAACTAGAAGTAGATGTGTCCATGGAGAGTCCAGTAGATAGGTAAATACCTATAGTAGGCTGCATAGGAGTGGAATTAGCCTTAGGAGCAGTGGATGCTTCTATCTTCACGGTAGGCAATTGAGAAGACAACAATCCAAGTAGTTGCTAAAGCTGAGTTTCACTGAGAGAGTGGAGAAATTCTCCTGGAGTGGAGGATTTTGTCTCAGGGACACTATTGGCATTTGTTGTCAAAGTTTTAGACTTCGATGTGTAGCCTGAAGGAAAGCCATGCAACTTATAACATTTCTCAATAGTGTGACCAGGGATATTGCAGTGAGTGCAATATGGTTTATCTTTTCGGAAGCCTTTGGACTTGGCAGAAGGAGCTCTAGAGGTCTCACTGTTAACAGCAAATGCCAGAGAACCGGAGGCATCGGCGGTAGGTGAGACAAACTGCCGTTGACGTTCATCTTGGCTTACCAACGAGAATACCTTGCTTAAAGGTGAAAGGGGATCCATCATAAGAATCTATCCCCTGACATGAGCATATGACTTATTTAATCCAAGAAGGAAAGACAGGACATATTCATTCTGGAAATAGGTTTCAAGCTCATTAACACACCACAGAAGCACTTGCCGCACGAACAGTGAAGGTGAAAGTTGTTAAGTTCTTGCCAGATGGTCTTCAACTTCGTGAAGTAAGCAGAAATTGAGGATTGATTCTAAAAATGACTCATGAGATCACATTTTAACTAGAAGAGGCGCAAGCTATTGCCTTGTTGAAATCGCTCCCGTAAATTGCACCAAATTTCATGTGCAGTCTCGGCAAAAAGGATGTTGGCTGAAATCTCCTTCGAAACTGAGTTGGGCAACCAGGAGATGACTGTATTGTTGCTCCGAACCCAAGCTTGACCAACTGAGTATCACCAGCAGGAATTGGAAGTGAACCATCCACAAATTTGACCTTGTTCTTGGCTAAGAGAGCCAATAACATTGCCCTACTCCATGAACCATAGTTCTCTCCGGTGAGAATATGCATGACCAAGGGAGGCTGGGACTGTCATTCTGATGGAGAAAATATGGGTTGGACGCATCATCAGAGGTCTGCAGGATTGAATTAGCTGAAGATCCAGCCATGGGGAAGAAGGAGAGAGTAACAAAATAGTAGCAGAAGCAAATTCAAACTGATACCATATTAAGGAAGAATCAGCAATGTAAATAATATGAAGAAGTTTTATTAAGTGTAAATATGTACAAGTACAGACGGGGTATATATAGGCAAAGAGTTTACCTAACCAACTAACGAAAACTCAACTACCTTCACAAATCATCATAACTAACTAATAGAGTTGTTAACAGTAACGGCAACATAACTGCCAGCAGTGTACACAAAACGTGTTATAAAGAACTAACACTTTTAGTTCATCCTTGATAGCAAGCTCTGAATGGCTCTCATTATTCCCAAATAATCCTTTGTCTCACCATGTCGCAATTGCCCTACTATATACCAATTTTCCTCCAAACATCCCTTGGCTGCCCGGTAAACCTAAGCTTTTTTAATTCGAAAGAAAGTGGCTAGAAAATACTCTTGTTTGGAAGTAATGGACAAAACTTGGAACATCAAGAAAAGCCTCAAACCTAGACTAGATCTCTTTTTAGTCACGTTCAAATTCAAATCCAAAATATCAAAAACCTCGTTGACAACATCCCATCATTGGAGCAAACTGTTGAAAATTTGGCTCGAGAAGCCGCAACCAATGAAGATAACCTTGTAAAAGTTGAACAAATCTTGCAAAAACAAAATGGATTAGGGATGGAGATGCTAACACTAGATACTCCCACCTTGCAAGTATCATTCATTCAAGGTTTGTCATATTGAATCCGTTGCTAATCTCAATGATTCTATTATTTCTTATCGGAAAGACATTGACATGAAATTTGTCAATCATTTCCAAACACTTTGTTGCTCTAACTTTATTAATGATTCCACACCCTTCTCTAATGATTTACAGGGTCATGTCTTTAGAGACCATTTCTTAAAATGAAGGAACTATATTATGCTAAATCCATGCACCTGCTGAGATTAGGGAAAAAAAAAAGTTGAAATGGATTTTGGATTCTTCCCTGTCCTGGACAATATGGTCCCTATTTTTTGGAAAGCCTTTTGGAATAGGAGGTACTATTTGTAGTATAGTTTTTTCTAAGTGCAGTACACTTGAACAATTTTATTTTTTTCATTTGAACATCACTTTAAACAAACATTCTCCCTCTAGAAAAATTTCTTTGAATTCTCATCATTCTACTAAATAACAACAATCTAACTTCAATTTAAACACACAACTCCACTTTAATCTAAAAAATAATATTAAACATGATAACTAATTAATACTAATGATATTAATCATTAATAATTAATAATTAACATGATATTAATAACTAATAATTAATATTAAATATTAAATAATTAATATAAAATGTTAGT
>JACFYI010003845.1:743849-762878 GCA_014898755.1 Handroanthus guayacan
AAAAGTATGCACCTAAAAACTCAGTCTAGTTAGCTTTTTAATGGAGAAGGTCATGTGGCACGTACATGGCCATTAATTTCAACTACACAGAGGGACAAGATGTTGTACTTTTCATATTGTTCAACGGAGTGTGCTTGCATGGTCCCATCATCCATGCTTTATGGATCAATTATTGTTGTCGTTATTATTATTATTATTTTGGCCACAATTTTTAATTATATAAAGACATACATAACATAACAAACAGCAACTAAATATGCAAATTTTTGAACTATGAAACTAATTTGTTGATCCTAGGATGTATAGACGTATTTGTTGAACATGTGACTTACAATTTTAACCCCTATAAAAGAGGAAATGTGTAAAAAATTAATAGGCATTGAGTTTTTTGTGATTTAAAAAATTATGCATTATGTTTCTCTTTGTTAGATAGTACTGTGGCTCACTCACACATTTTGCAACTGGTTTTTTGATATTTTGGCTTGTGTACTATTATTTTTGCCCTTTATTAATAAGTATTTCAATAGCTTTCTTTTTTTCTTGTTAAAAGTTTTTTGCTCTTTCTATTACTTCCTCCTTTAACTAAAGGAACTTCAAGTAATAAATCAAATGTTTGTCGGCATTATATACTTATTAACAGAGGACAAAAATGATACTATATTGGCCAAATAATAAAAATCAGCTGCAAAATACATGAGTAAGCCACGCTACATGATAAAGGGAAGCATAATTCATGATTTTTAAAATCACCAATGGTCTCTATGCATTTTCTTTTCACAAAGGATTGTTTGTGTATTTTTCATTTTATTGGGGGCTAAATTGCAATGTACTCCTTCTTGAATGGGATGGAAGACACAGTTTTCTCCCTGCATATAATTAGAAGAGTGGAATTAAAAAATGACCTTATCCCTATAATCAATGAAAAAAAATATATATATAGTTTGAATTACGAGACATTGTAAAAGACCTACATATAAAGTTGAATTGCAGGTGATATCAAATCCGGTGTAAAGGTATAATTTTGAATCACCCACTTTATGTGAGAAATTCAACTAGTAAATTCTACATCAATTGTGTTGTGCTATTTGCATAACATGATGTACTTTCAAATACTATAAAATAGATTAAACATTTCAAAATTAACAATTTTTAAGTTCTTGTATTTTTTTAAACACTAACAATAGGGATGACAATAGGGCGGGGCAGGGACAAAGAGTCATTACTCGTCCCTATCCCTATTGCTCACTTCTCTCTTCGTCTGCATCCTCATTTTCGTTTCTAGGATTAATATTATCTTCTTCATCCCCATCCCAGCTAGATCCTCATTCCCTATTGGAGTTCCCATTCCCCCTTCCTTATTTCCCTTCCTAGCCAAAACCTATAGAAAATAGGAAAATATATCAAAATGTTAAACAAATAAAAATGAAATCTCCATATGTTGACATGAGCACATAGCCAATTAGTTCTGCTAATTATGGGGGAAAAAAAAAGTAAAGCACACTACAATAGTCAATAATTACACAAACTCTAAATAAAAGATATGAATAGTTCTTAATCTCCACTGGTACTTATAACAATCTTTCTTAACTGATGCTCTAAAAAAACTCCATTCATGAGCTAAGATTATGTAAATTTTTTTTTTCCATATTTGTCCTTAAACTAACATTAAATATTACGTACAAGTATTTTATTAAAGGCATGAAAAAATATTTTAATATGTGGGGAAAGGGACAGGAGCTGGGGATGCGAATTCTGGCATCTCATTAAGGGAAATTGAGATGGGGATGCAGAAAATTTTTTCTCTATCTCCCTCCCCATTTCGGACGGGGATGCAAAAGTTCTACTCATCTCGTTTTTAACTCTCATCCTCAGTCTTGTTCTCAAAGATGCGGGTCCAGGTATGATGGGGATTTTCCATCCCATTACCATTTTAAACTAAGAATAAGACTGAAGTTAAAGTAATTAGATGAGTAAGATATTGAGCATTGAAATTCAAGTACTTCCTAAATATTTTATGTCTTTCATGCGTTCATTTTTCTTTCTAGAACTAGTTATTATTTGTTCCTGTCTATCTTTCTTGTCTTTCAAAATAATTTCACAGTTAATATATAGGAAAATCAATTTAATTTTTCGTTCTTTCTATCTCCCCACTTCTTTGTATCTCCCTTGCTTGCACAGTAACTTGGTATACACAAACTGAAAATTTCATTTACGTACTTTCATTTACTATTAGATTTGTAAGCTAGATTGGTAGTTTGAGAACTCCTATCTAGTAAATTATGCAATAGTCGTGTTGAATGTCATTGTATAAAGAATATACTTAGAAAAACTAGGCCTAAACAATTGACAATCATTTTCCTTTAGAGTTTGGTGGTTTTATAAATTGTGAAAATATTGCACAAGCAAGACTATTGTGATTAGATTTTTAATATCACAATATATCATATATTCCGCGCATTTATTGTTTGTATTTATCTGCAAGCTGGAGACCTAGAATTCCAGTGTGCCAAATTCTGCAACAATTGTGTTGTATGTAGTTATATACTGGGACACACTTTAAAAAGTTCTTTGAATTTTATTTCTTTTCAACGCTGGAAAACTGAAAATGCGGAATAGAACGTTACTAACGTGATTTGGTAAGTAAGAAATCGACAAAATCTAATTCTAATGTACAGCTTTACAGAAAATAGGAATCTTTTCTATCATCGTAGTTATCGCTTCATCGCTACAATGACATCCCATGCTTACCTTTTACTAGTTAATTCCTATTTGAGCTTAAAATATCCTCGTGAAAAATAAATATTTTTCAATACAATTTTTAGTAACTATGTAGAAAAAGAATAATAGAAGTACGCGAGAACTTGGAGATATATATATATATATATATAAAATATTGACATTTCCTTCTTGTTTGGTATGTTTCTTTTGGAGGCATGGTATTGTAAAAAGATTATATAATCATATTATGTTGAGAAGCATATAATGAAAAAAAGTTAATTCTAATAAAATATCAATTAATGTTTGTAATGAATTTATTGTGATATCAATTGAAATTTTATTATTAATCATATCTTATTTAGAGAGATGTTTCATTAAAGTTATATCATGAGTTTCATAGACATTAATCTTTGGTATTTCATTATTGTTAGATAAAATAATACTATATAATACTGCATAACCGAGTTATTTAAATAAAACAAATTCCTAAGATACCAAGTCCCCCACAAAAATGCATTCCAACCAAGTTAGTGAAAGGGCCAAAATTTCAAAGTATAGCAATAGGTGGTTACTTTTCTAAATAATAATGAAAACAACAGGCTACAAAATAACAATAGCTTACATATACTTGACATATATATAAAATAAAATATAAGATGAAATATGCATAAAGTGAAATAGATGATTCAGAATATCTATAAATTAAATTAATTAATAAATTTACAAATTAAAGTGTAGTTCCTCCATTTCATTCGATTCATTATTACATTATCACTCTTCTTTCTCACTTCCCAACTAGTCAAATTGTTTTCATGTAATATTTACCCAAAAAAAGAAAAAGAAATCTTTCCATCTAATCACCATTTTGACTAAAATAACCCCAAATTAAAATATTCAAAATTTTCTCCCCTTAATTTTGTTTGTGTAATTATATCCATAATATCTTTTGAAGATTATTATTTTGTTTTAAAAATTATTTCTTTCCCACTTTATTTTTCTAGTGACCAAGAAAATATTCAATCTTCCCTCCCTCAACCCCACCTTTACCCTAAAGACAAAAACTCATTTCCTACATAAAGCTCTCCTCTACACCACCTCTCTCTCTCACACACTCACACACACAGAGACTCTTTCTCTATATATACAAACTCTCAACAGTCTCATTCTCACTCCTTTCTCTATCTCTCTGGGCCTTGCAGACACGGCAGAAACATAATGCCAATCTTTTATACAATGCAGAAAAAATCCCAGTAAAATTCCTTTCTTTATGAGATTTTGAGAACTTCCATTCACAGCAAGGCACATTCATTGAGGGTCATTTACACCAATGACTGACAACGTCTTTGACTGTGCTGCAACAGACCTGTTCTGTAATGAAGAAACCAAAGGCTTGTGCTTTGACGACGACGACGATGATGACAAAATCTACCAAACCCATGACAAAAAAGGTGAGATTTTTAGCAATGGCGGATCAGATTCAGAGGCAATGATTTATGTGCCATGTCTCAGTGAAGAATGCATTGGTTGGATGGTTGAGAGAGAGAAGGATCACTTGCCCAGAGATGATTATCTCAACAGATTGAGGAATGGAGAGTTGGATATCAGTTTGAGAAAAAATGCTCTTCATTGGATTTTTAAGGTCAATTTTTGTGTATTATTTCTTGAATTCATTAATTTTTTGGAATTTTGATTTGGGGAAGAATCGAGTGTCTCAAATTCTTTTTGATGGGCAAATGGATTTTACATTTTATTCCTCTCTGATTAACATTAATTTTCCTTAAAATCATTTTTATGCCACTTTGGTATTTCTTGATTCTCCAATTGATTTCCCTAAAAATGGGATTTTTTTTCTTCATTAATAAGGTTTTATTTAAAAAGAATCAAATTTTCAATGTTCATAGGATTTGCTGTATTTATGATAATCATTTAATAGTTTCTTGGGCAACTCAATTGACTTGTATTCTCTCATTCTGTTCAACACCTTACACACACACACACACACACATATATATATATATATATATATTGGAAATGCAACATAAAGTAGTTTTTTTTTTTTCTTTTTTTATTTTTTTTCCCCCTCTAACTAAATGTTGTTTGTGCTTTACAGGCTTGCACCCACTACAACTTCGGAGAGTTATGTCTTTATTCTGCAATGAGTTACTTTGATAGGTTTTTCTCCGTGTATGAATTGCCTGTATGTTCTCTCCAACCGGTAAAAATAAATAAAATACATTCTTTTAAATACCATTTTGTTCTATTATATTTGAATGCTGATTTTCTTGGCCTGAATAGGGAGATAAAGCATGGGCAATCCAGTTGGTAGCTGTGGCCTGTTTATCTCTGGCAGCCAAAATAGAGGAGGTTAATGTTCCTTCTACTGTGGACTTACAGGCGAGTATTGTGTTGTAACAACATTTGCATTTCTATGATTCTATTTTCATGATTTTGTCCTAATGGAACAGGCAGGGGAGCCCAAATACTTATTTGAAGGAAAAACCATCCAAAGAATGGAGATTGTAGTGTTGAACTGGTTGAATTGGAAGATCAAAGCTTATACTCCATGCAACTTCATAGATTATTACCTTAGAAAGATGAATGATGGCGAATTCCCATCAGGGTCCAAGGTTACTAGATCACTTCAGATCATCTTGAACACAATCGAAGGTCTCGTGTTTAATACGTATAAAGTTGTGAAATTTGATGTTTCGATCGTGAAAAACAAAATGTTTGATTGGGGAACGAATGCAGGTATTGAGTTCTTGGAGTTCAGACCGTCCGAAATAGCTGCAGCTGTGGCTTTGTATGTTTCAGGAGATATGCAAGAAATGGACATTGATAAGGCACTGTCTGTTTTCACAGGAGTTGAGAAGGTACTTAAATATTTAGGTACTTATATCTATTTAGTGACAATTACCTCAAAACCCCCCGAGATTTGACTTATTTATAGAAACGCCCCTTGTAATTTGGGAAATTGTGATAACATCCCCCTACACATTAAAATTAAATGTAAAAGTGTAACAAATTGATTGATATATTATAATAGCAACATGATCATTTTGCGTATAGCATTCTAAGAAATTTCCATCGTTCTTGTATGGTTTTTTGCAGGGAAGAGTGGTGAAGTGCCTTGAACTGATTCAAGAAATGAAATCAATACGAAGCAGTGTAAAAAATGTGGGAAATGCATCAATTTCATCATCAGAGCCCCACAGTCCAAATGGGGTGTTGGATGCAGCATGCTTGAGCTATAAAACTGATGAAAAAACAGTTGGGTCATGTCCAAGTTCTTCACACACTAGTCCAAATAATAACAACAATAATAATAATAATAAGAGGAGAAAATTGGAGCAAACACCAACTTTAGGTGGTGACTTTTGAAGTCATCTAAAATAACTGCGTAATATATATATATCTATATATATATAGGCCATAAATCAGTTCTTGGTGAATGGGAAGTTGAGAAATGGAAGAGGTCCCATGCTTTGAGCATGAAAAAGCTATGTTAGTAATATATGATGATGGGAGAAGACAACTACAAGGCTTTGAAAAGGATCATATATATGTTGTGGAAGAAAAAATTGGAGCTTCTGTATATCTTCAGATCATGAGAATTGGAGGAAAGGGAGGGGAAAAGCTAGAAAAAAAAATGTGGACTTAAGTGCTATTTGATATTTGGTTATAGCATTTATTTAATTCCCATCGATGTAGTATGTATTTTTTGCTTTATTTAATAAAAAATAAAAAAATGAGTATTAAGTAATATAATGGTCGATATTTTTGTTTTAATGTTTACCAATCATAATGTAAGGATAAGAATGTTATAATGTATTATAATTATGATTAAGGGTCAATTATACCCATACCCCTGAAATAGTTTAATTACCAACTCTTGCTCTATTATTTCAAAAATTACCAACATCCCCTTTCCAAAAATTCTATGTTTACAAAACATTCCTTGCTGTTAGGGTTTGTAATGAAAGTTAATGACGTTAGCAAAAGAATTAAGTGAACTTCCTATTTTGTTCTTGTATATAGCCGTTATAATTTGATAACAAAGATACCCTTTGTAAGTATTTGTAATTTGGAGGGGAGCAAATGCAAGAATTTGTAACTTAGAGGGGGTAAATGTAAGAACTTATAACTTGGAGGGAATAAATGTAAGAATCGTAAATTTTTGCTTTTTCTTTAATGTTTTAAATTGAGGATATATTTGTCATTTTACAACTTCCGTTTGAGTTTTTGACGGAGTATTTTCAGAAAAGAGGTGTTGGTAATTTTTGAAATAAGAGGGGAATAATTGATAATTTCATTATGTTGGAAGGAGTATAAATGTAATTAACCCTATAACTAAAAATATATACACACATACATACATATATATATTCATATATATATGGAAACAACGGGTAAACCATTTTTTTTTCTTCGTATAAAAAGTGGAATCTATCTAGTCAAACACATTTCAACAAATTCAATCATAAAAAACGGAAGTCTATATATTGAGGAAGGAAGGGCCGTGAACGTGAAACACACATCATGCCAACATGGCAATAAGAAACGCGAAGAAAGCGACGCCGTTTCGAGTGTTTTTAGGGTAATGATTACATGTCATGCTCTTTTTGGGGTCAGAAAGACTGAAACCGGCAAAGCGGGCCACGGCCCAGGCCCACACCCCTTTCTGTTTTGACTATTGTCTCTAACTGTGTGTATGACCAGTCAACATCGATGTTTTTTATAAGAGAAAAACATGAATTCCGAGGCCACCATATGAAGAAAGGATGGTCCGTGGAATAAAACTTGAGAATGCAAATATGAAAATTAAATATAAATCTTGTGAATAGATTAACCTAGTGGGTCAAATTTAGATTAAATTTGAATAATTTGGATTAAAATTCGATTATCAATTTTTTTATTCAAATATGATCCCATGATCATTTAAGACTTGAGCTCATTAATATTAAATCCGAATTTGATAAAAATCCAAAGTCTGACAAGAAAACCTGTAAGTAATAGTTATATTATAAAATAAATATACATTATTTAACAAATAAAATACATATAAAATTTAAGTTTTGAAATAATGATTTATAAAATCACTCACATTACGTCATATTTAAGAGCTTTTGGATTCAAATCTTTAATATATCAGATTGTTTCTAATTCATATAATTCCAATTACTAATATTTAAAATTAAGTATGATCTATTGAATATTTTAATCAATTAAAGATTCTCACAAATGAGATTCATTAACTTTTGGTTGACTTATATTTTTCTTTTCCTTTTTCAATTCGCCACATATGGTCATTTAATGTAGAAACTATTTTCGTTTATATATATATTTTCGTTTAATGCATAAACTATTTTTTTCATTTAATGCAAAAAAATACCTCATTATCAGAAGGATTTTGCTCTTAATTTGATTCGTTCATGTTCGTTGTGCTAAATCTTGAATTGGAGTGTAAAATATGTTGGGAGTGAGGGAGAGAATTTTAGATGGAGAGAGGTGGTTGTCTAAATAAAAGTAGGGGAAAAAATGTACAAATATCTTGCGTTCAGCAAAAACTGTCTTGCAAATAGCATCCCTTAACAATTCGATACGTTCTTCGACATTTTGTGGCAGAAGGAGCTTTAAATCCTGGGGAAGTCTCAATTAACTCTTAATCATGCCCCAAACTAGGGTACACGCAATGCAGGTTGGGTGATTTTTGCTCACATTTTGGTCCAACTCAAGAACTGTTATTTTGAAATATTTTAACCCAAGTTTACTAAATTCGTACTTTGTGATCCTTTTGGGTTAGGGCGGTTTGGGGTAGTTTTGCTGTCCAACACAAAATTTAATGAATATGTAACTATGTAAGATAAAATTTTGTTTTAAGTAATTCCACCATAACTATAATTTGTTTTTAAATATCTTCTAAGACAAAAGAGGATTAAGATCCATACAATTTGAAAATATGCATCAAAATAACAAAGAATTTCCTATGTTGCTATGTCTTCAATCTTAACACATCCATATAGGCACATGCAATGGAGAAAATATCAAATAGCGAATGCAAGATTCGAGAACTAAATTTGCTACAAATCTTTATAATTAATTAACTTGAGCGACAAATATTATTATTCCTAGAGGATGTCTTAATTAGAGTATAATATGTCCAATATTTTTTGTTGTGCATTGACGACTAATTATTATTTTATGGTAATTTAAATTAAACTTAGTATTATCTTTTTTAAAGTTTAATACTTTTAGTACATATATGTGTGTATACATACATATATTATTATTATTATTATTATTATTATTATTATGGTCACGGCAGTTTATGCGAGTCCAACTCAAAATTGCGGAATTTTGGTATGATTTGAATTGGAATGGTTTGAATTTGGAGCGATTTGACAGTTTAATTGTACACCACTTCCTAAACAATCCGAACCAATAATGTCAAAAATTAGTGTTTCAAATCATGGTCAATGGTGACACATGTGTAATGGTGAAAAATTGTCACTATAATTAATGACAAGATTTTCGTTGTTACTAACTTGTCGGCTGTCGCTATATATGTTATGCACTTATTAACAACAATGAAAAAAATAAAATAAAATAAAATAAGAAGAAGACTAACAATGACAATTTAAGCATAATTTTTATCTTTATTATGTTTTGTTAAAACCTACTAGGATCCTCTATTCGAAAATGATATCTCTTGTCCTATTCTTTGTATTAAATATACAAAGTCTTTAAAATTTTGTTCTTATAAAAACACAGGGGCTTGGATGCCATATAATTGGCAAGTATCTATGCAATTAAATAATACATGAAACATGAATTTGAATAGATAATCCAAAATGTGTTAAAACAAATTATCACTCACAGTACATAATTTATGTATGATTAGAATACAATTTGTGTTATTCTTTCTCATAGAAGTGATTATTACATTCAATTAGAGACGAAAATATGCTAGGCTGCTCGTCAGGGGCCTAAACCTTGCCTACATGAGCCCAGGCTTTGCTTGACCTATTTAGCAAATAGGCTAGGTTAAGATTTTTGAAGAAGCCTGTTTCGTTAAAGAGGTTAGATATAGGTTATTAGAAAATCTTATAAAGCCTATCAGGCTGGCCTGAAAAAGTTAATTAAATCATATAATGTATATTTATAATTAATATTATCTTTTATATTAATTAGCTCTATTATTTTATATTATGTTCTCAATACTTAACTATTTTATTTTTAATTTTTTAATTTTCATAAAGTTGTATTTTTTCAATATGTGCAGGGGTTTAATTTATCTTACAGTAATACTAGGATTGTTTTCCTTGGTTTAGAGAAATGTACTATAATTGTCATTTATATTTGCCTAATTGTTAATGATAAAGTTTTTAGGCCTATTAAAGCTTATTAAAATTCTTATGTCTATTAAGGTTTGACCTTGTTCAAAGTCCAAATCTATATAATATTTAAGTCTACTTAAAATTTTAATAAAAATGGACTTTTTCAGGCCAAGCCTAGACTTTGGAAACATCTAAAAAGGCCATGTCAGGCTTTAAAAAAAGGCATGTGTCAGGTAATAGGCTAGGTTCAACCTACAATTTGTATAATAGGTCTGTGGCTTATTTAAGGCAAGGCCTAACATGGTTTGTTTTCACCTCTACATTCAATCAATTAATATATTATCATTATATCAATAATTAAATATCAGGTGCAATAACTAATAAAGATGGTGCCCCTTGTCACATTGATTCGTCCCCTTGGTAACCCCCGAACATTCATGCCTTATTCTTTTACCCCATACGGCTATGAAGTTTTCTATCCGAGCCATCCCGCACACCTAGTGCCCCAAGTGCCGACAATTGAATTGCCAATATCCAAGTTTGTCCAAAATAGCAAGTACTCCAAATGTAGTGGTGCAAGATATTGCTCAAATGGTGTCAAAATATTGATATAAATTTAAAACATTATAATAAAAGTAAATTTAAATACATCAAATAATTGCCCATGATGAGATTTCAAATGCCATAATTAATTACATCAAAACTAATAGCAATTAACAATCAAAATATATATATAAAAGAATCCATTAAATAATTATTTTAGCATCATCTTAGCTATTCATAATTTTCACAATTTTAAATAATTTCCCTAATTTTTCTAATGCAATACATCTATAACAACTAGTAAAAATTAAAAAATAAAAAGTAAATAACAAATAATTTACATGGGCTTTGGTCTTCTTATTATACCCAACTGTAGATATTTAAAAATGAAAAATATATAAGAATAAAGAAAGTGAAGAAAGTAAAGGCAATGCCACTTATGGGATTTGAAACACGACATTATATACTAGAGGCTCAGCAAAACCACCGGTTGAATTGAAGTCAATTTTGTTTAATAATTGTATCAAAATATACTTTGATATAACTATTATATATACAGATATATATATATATATAATTGTGGAGTTAAGTGGTGTCAATTGACTCCACTTATATGTAAATTCGCCACTATCTAGATGGGTTAGCTAAAAGTCTATGTCCCTCAACATTAACTACTAGTTACCACTAGGGGAAGACCTAAACATGTTTAAATTGTTGGAATTTTCAATTGTAATGGTATGAGAATTATTTAATCTTACAATATTTGGTTGAGAGAAAAAGATAGTCTAAAATCATAAAGATGGATTTTTTCTTGATATAATAAATGGACCATCTATTATCCTATTTTGGAATATGTACACAGTTTAAATGGGTTTATTTATAGGAAGGTTTTTATAACTATTGTTCTAAAAAGTACAATAGAGAACGCAACTCATGGTGTGGTGCACCGAGCCTCCCAAGCCCGGGTTTAAAACCGGAGCATGTACTTTAGGTGCACATGCGCATAGTTGCTAGGATCCCTCTTTCACGATTCAACGATAACTTTTTGGGCCGAATTGATTTAAATTCAGGTCAAGTTTTGATTAATTAAATTAATAACACTACCCGAAAGATGGCTATGGGTACGCCTAATAGTGTTTTAAAAAGTTGTATATAAAAACACTTTGACTTTTAAGACACTTTTTAAAAGTATAAGTGATTTTAATAGTT
Organism: Handroanthus guayacan; assembly: GCA_014898755.1. Taxonomy (NCBI): domain Eukaryota; kingdom Viridiplantae; phylum Streptophyta; class Magnoliopsida; order Lamiales; family Bignoniaceae; genus Handroanthus; species Handroanthus guayacan. Next base: position 755,657 of record JACFYI010003845.1, read on the forward strand.
CGTGTGACACATGAAAGTGTCTTCGTGTATATATATACACACACATATTATTATGACAACTTTAAAGTGTCTCAATAGACATAATTATGAAAGTGTCCTAAACCAATATGCTTCTATTTGCGGACCCTCTTCGTTTTTTATTCTCCATATAGTGACTTCAAGGATTCAAACTGTATTTCTTTCTTGCAAGTTTGTATGCTAACTGGAACCTTGTGTAGTTTCATAACACAACATAATATATAACGTATATAAATTAAACAAATGTGATATAACATATATAAATTAAACAAATGTGCTTTAGTTTATATATTTTATATACACTATTATTCTTTTATAATGTCACCATATATGGTGAAATTAACTATAAGAATAAAAAGTCAAAAGGCACTATCAGGATTTTTGTAGAAAAGTGTCACATTAGACACTTTTTTTATTGTATTGACATTTATAAGTGTTTTCATATAAAACCTTATCAAAACATTTCGTTAATGTGTCATGTTACCCTTCGTACAATAGTGATGCTTTTGTAAAGTGTCTTAATATATAGCTAGTTTCATTGAGACACTTTTAATAAAGTGTCATATTAGCCTTTGTATTATAGTGACACTTTTATAAAACATCTCCTTATGTCGCCTTATTTTGGAGAGACATATATGGTCTTATTAAGACACTTTTAATGAAGTCTCACGTTAATCTTTGTATAATACAGAGTGACCATCTTAAACTGTTTCTCTATACACAATAAAGTGTGAAGATAAATATTCAGAAAAGATGTTTTTAGGAAACGTTCAATAAAATGTTATGAGAAAGATATCATGTGAGACACTTGCTACTAAAGTATCTTAGTAAGCATGGATTGTAGGATACTTTCAATAAAGTTTTGTGTAAAACATTTCCCTATAGCTTGATATTTTAGTAGTGTAGCTGATGTGATCTCTGAAGAAGTTACATTTAACAGGTCTTACATATAATCATTTTCTTAGTTGTGTCTGATTGCGTGTATCCTTTCATAAAGGCATAACTATAGATGACAACTCTTAATTTTTCAAAAACATAGACAATTTGATTAAAGAGTTATCATTCTTTAAAGGAATTATAACTGTTGCACTTAAGATTTATAAATATATTCTCTTAAATTCATTTTAGATACCAAAAAAATACAAGTAATTTCTCTCTATCTCTCACAAGTATAACTTTTGTCGAATTAAGATTTTGCAATTCTAAATTCGAGATGCTTGTTTTATCTTGGAGACAAATTTGCAGTAACTCCATGCAATAATAGGGACCAATTTTATCTCAAGGATAGCATGATCTCGTTCGATTAAGATCATTTTATTCTTCAACCTATTTCCTTTCCATAAATTTGATGTCATCACTTAATATTTTATATTTGAATCTTTTTAATATGACAATGATATTTGAATCATTTTAATATGGCAATGCACAAGAGTGGAAAAAATCAATTAAGTAATTAACCCGACAAACAATTAAGGCTGAAACTGATGATCAGACAGCAAAAACAAAACATTAACCTTGCAAGACAACAGCTTTTTACAGTTTCAAGAAACTTGTTTTAATTCGTCTTCCAATTCAGTTCATTGCCATGTTATTGGGATCCCATAGCAAATGCAGAGCGGTTGGCTACAATTAATGGCCAAAGTTTTACTGCTATTATTCACTTTGACCATATGCTGAGCTGTATTGTTTTTCAGTCAAGGCATCAATATATAACTAAGTTTTTGATATGTGACACTTCATGGGCACTTCATGGTTTTGTGGCTTATATATGTCGCCTCAAAAAGATAAAAATAAAAATAGAAAGGAATGGTTATGGTTAAAAGAGGAAGAAACAAAGAGGAGTACATTATTTATAAACTAAGGATGATTATAAAAATCTTTCCAAATATTAGGTCTAAAAGTAAGTGGACTCCTTCTGACATTTGAAATTACATGAAGTTTCAATTTGGAAAAGTTTGACTAAGTTAAAAATTTTTACACTACCAAAGAATTAGCATCCGTTATGGAATCACTGTTACAAAATAAATTTCGTGTAATTGGGGCTACAAATTAAGATACAAATTTTTTGGTAGTTAAAATAAAAAATTACTAGCTATCAATTTGTGACTATGTTTCGAATTCAACTATGATAAATTTCATAGCTAAATATTAGTTAAGGGAGTATTTGCTTCGAGCTTGATTACGATCGTGATCATAGATAAGATTACATATTTTATATGTTAACTACGAACTGATAGTAGTTGATGCCGTGACTTCTTGTAGTATTAGTCCCGTTTGAAATAAACAGGAGAAGACATAATAAATGTGGCTTATGCTTTTTCATCATTGGATAATTCTATTAACATGTGCAATTAATTTGTCTAAACTTGGAAATCTCAAAAAGTGCAACAGAATGTCTAAAATTTCAGGTGTTTATTGCTACAATTTAGAGGATTGAAGTATTTAGGTCAATACGAAGGGTAAAACGCGCAGATTGATCACAATTCCGGGGCTCTCCAGATTAGCTATCGGCCATATGTTTAAGATCCTAAACCCAAAAGCACAATTGGGCCGGGATAGGCCCATCATCTTCACAACCCAAAATCATATAGTGAGGATGGGCTGTTAGTGGGGCAGATTTTAATCCAAATTCGATCGGAATTCTAGTATCTTTAACTGATTAAAATATTCAATTTTAAAATATTCATAATGCAAAAGAGATGAATCGGATATGAAATTAAACAATTTGATATATTAAAGATCCAAATCCAAGTATTTACAATATTTTCTATTAGAAAAAAATTTAATATGTAATATTAATGAAATCTCTTAAATATAATTTAATATGCATGATCTTATACTTCAAAATTGAAAATTTTAAATTTTTATGTATTCCATTTTCGAAATAATGTCTATTTATTTTATAATATAATTATTATTTATTGTTACTCGAGACAGATTTTTTTATCGGGTGTCGGATTTCTTGTGGATTCAAATTTTGTATTAATGGGCTGAAGTCCTATTTGATCTCTGATCACATTCAGATATAGAAATTGATCGTCAATTTTGAATCCAAATTATCTTGATTTGATCCAAATCCAACTCTTTTACAATCCTACGTTAATCTGTTCACAAGATTTATATTTAATTACTCAATTTGCATTCTCATGTTTTATTCCACAGACATCCTTTCTTCGTATTGGCTATCATCGCATGCATAGATATTTTGGTCACCAAATATTATTTGTGTCTATATTTTCTTTCTATTATAATAAAAGTCAACATTTAATAATACATATATATATATATAATCTGTGTTTATAATAATATATTATAATGATTTGCAGCATCAAAGTAATAATTAAATTACAGTAAAATGTAATGCATTTCTATTTTTCTAAACATCAAAGGGGGGAAAAAAGCTTATGTAAAGAGAAATGTGGAAGTTTCATCAAAGTGGAAAGTTATCAAGAAAATAGATATTACGAGTTTGAAATGAGCATGGATTAGTGAATTAGTAGGTTAAAAAAATAAAATTTTATCCTTATAGAATTAATTCGTACAACAATATATATGAAAGGAGCATTTGAATTTATAGAAATTTGTATTCCAATTATAACAAAAACTCTTTCTTTTTATAATAGCATAGGTTAGATATAGATAGCAGCAGTAATCGTATCGTGTTGGATTGATTGGTTTCAAGTTGATGTATGTATGTTACAATATTTTACTCCATCTAAACCCAACCTGAACAGTACTCAACTAAATAAGTCTCAACCCGAACCTAACTTGAAAGTTTTTTTGTCAATCTATGTAGACCCAAGAACAAAATATGTCAAACCACTAACCCATCGATTGGCAATCCACAATTAAACCCATTTCAATATGTTATCATTTTTCATTTAATAATCCAAAAAATATAAACATAAATATATAATAGCATCATACATCATTCACTTATTAGTAATTCCCAACAACAGGAAGGAGCCAAGTATTGGGTAGTAAATATCATAATTTCCAAAAACCATATATTCTATTGCTGCTTAACAATTAGTTTATTGCTGTTTAACAATCAGCATAGTGATGAGAAAAAGAAAAATGTCCAGCTCTAAGTTCACCCAGCTCCCCGGAAAATAATCAAATTTAAACAATATTTGTGAAGAATAAGAAAAAAAGAAAAGAGAAAACTTATCAAATAAGAAAGTAGTCATGTCGTAGAGAGTAGGAGTTATGATAATAGAGTACGATGCAGTGGTCGTGCCTTGTGAGTTTCGGCCTTCCGGGCTCAAGGTTCGTTGATATGTCATTGAGACTAGAGTTGGGTTAAAGTCCTTTAGATTTTGAAATTTGAAAAAAGAAATGTGAAAATGAATCTGTAAAAATCCTACTTCCAGTTTGAAAGTAAGAATATAAAAAAATTAAAAATGATGCACTGTGGGCTTTGTGCAACGTGTCGACATGCATACATACTATGCAATCTTTTTTGCAAAAATTGAGTTGTGTTGGTGGGTTGCCAATAAAATTATCTTGTTTATTGTATAACTCAAAACTCAACCTCAGCCAATCTCTAATTTTTGTATTACTTCTCGTCTCAACCCAATATCAACCCAACCTGTTAATCTCCAACCCGAACCGATAATAATATAAAAAAACAAAATCAAACCAATAATATCATCTCAGTTCATGTTATGTTGTCTTGTTGTATTAGAAATTGCCACCCCTATATATATATATATGATGTATCCATTACATCCTGAAGGGTCTAAATTAAACTATTTAACTAACCGGAATGGGCCTCTAAGCCCATCAATTAATTCTAAACCCTAGTACAATAAATCCTACACTATAGGAGAATTCGCTTTTATTGACGTCCAAATGCATTGGTAAGACATTGAAAAAATACTGGTAAATATAATTTACCGATGCCTTTCTGATGCTTTTACAAACATTAGTAAATTCATAGTCGCAAATATTTTCCTGCGTAATTTCTTTCCAACTACGTTGTCGGAAAATTTTTTTGGTTGTTTACCGACATTTTTCACCGATTGTTGGAAGATGACAAACTAATTGACTTTCATTTTCTTAATGACGAACTTTGGATGACTCAGGTGGTGGGAAATGACCATCCTACTTAATATTTTAGTTCTTTACTGACGCTAGGATAGGAGGATAAGCATTGATTAATTCTAAGTTTTTTATTTTAATTTTTTTAGGGTGAATTACAATAACCACTACTGAGGTTTGGTATAATTACAAAAATCACCCTTGACGAAGCGATATTTTTAGGATTTAACGAAAGTTGATGATATTACCGTATAGACAAAAAGTAAATTTTCAAAGTAATGCTGGAATTTACCTTTTGTACAAGCCGTAACATTGTCAATTTCCGTTAAATCCTAACAGTATTGCTTCGTTAGGGATGATTTTTGTAATTTATCAAACCTCATGGTTGGTTCTTGTATTTACATCAAACCTCAAGGGTGGTTTTTGTAATTCACCATTTTTTTTTTAATTGGTAGCCTTCATGAGAAATGAGTCAAATGGGAGCTATCGATGGGTTTTGACGAATATAAAGTTTTTGTTCGAAGGAGATGTGAGGCCAAGAGTTATAGTTATAGATTGTGGTTGGGCTTGTTCCCAGAGTCTTATCACCTCCTTTTCTTCTTTCACATGATTAGAAATGTAAAGCAATGCCATCAAGTTGAAGTGTCGAAAGAAGAGGTATGACCTTAATTTCTCATAAGGGAGACTAAATATGTTGGTAAACTTTCGTATAGTGGAGGAGTACCAATAGAACTACTACGTGATGATATCATTGTATTAGGGTGAGCAAGCGCTGTTGTTGTACGTTCAGGAAACGTGATTGCTATACAAGGACGAATTTGTTTACACTTGGACGGATGAAGTGTTTCAACTTCACAATATCTAGGTATCTAAGATATAGTAAATTATCTAAATATGTCTATTGAAATATTTATACAACTTTTTTCTTGTGATCTTATGGTTAGGGTAGAGAGAGCATGTTCCCGCTAAATTGGTGATGGGATTTACAATGGGTGAATTTGATACTATCTGGACTCAAATTCACTCGTTGATTGAGGGATAGATCAATGGTATCGAGGTTGGTTTTGCCAGATTTGTCTAGATTTGAAAGCATATGATCACTTATTGCTGTTCAAGAAATTTAGCTCAATTAGTCATACACGAGGCACTAGAGAAATTAGATCAAGTGTGCAAGTTAGATTGAGCTAGCAGTACAGGAATAGACTAGGAGTTATATGGCTGCTATTTTAGATTGACCTGTGGCCCCCTATGTGCACACTAAGAGAGTAAGAGGATGGTAGATTCTTCACCAATGACATCCATGTATTTTGAATGCCAATCTTGCAAGGTCTACCATTGACTGACAGGACTCGGTCGATGGAACTCCCAATCACATAGGGGAACAAATAACTAGGTTGGATGATATTCATATACAATGTCTCATATTCATAGCTTTATCCATAGTAGACTTACCTTTACGAGCCATTAGTGCTGCAGCCTAGATAGTGGTCTGAAGAAGAATTGTACGACTAGGATCCATTTGCTTGGCATTACACATTATCAAAGTTCATAATAAGCCGATCTTCACCTGAATCATAGAGCGATCGTGGCCCCTCTTCTACCAAATCACAGAGGGGTCACTACAAGAAAATACGGCTTTAGAGACGGACAAATCCGTCTCTAAACCGTCGCTAACTAACGATTAGAGACGGTTTAGAGATGGAAAACATTCCATCGCAAAATGTGGGGTCGCAAAATTTTTGAGACGGATTTCGGTCTTAAAATTTTAGCGCCGGTTTTGAGACGGAAATTCTGTCTCAAAATGGACGCCCAGCTTAAACACAAAACAGTCTCTAAAATCCAACAGCGACGGACATATCCGTCTCCAATCCGTCTCTAATTTAGCGACGGACAAACCGTATTAGATTCGTCTCAAATTAATAAAATTATTTTTTTATTTAGAGACGGATTTTCCGTCTCAAATCAGTCTCTAAATGGCTAATTTTTATTTTTATTTTTTTATTTTAGAGACGGAAAATCCGTCTCAAATCCGTCTCTAAATGACTAATTGTTGTTTTAATTTTCTTATTTTAGAGACGGATTTTTCGTCTCAAATCCATCTCTAAATGGCTAATTTTTATTTTTATTTTTTTATTTTAGCGACAGATAGACCGTATCTAAC